>CANUEY010160941.1:0-33624 GCA_948099555.1 Croton setiger | reverse complement strand
AAAAAAACATATCAAATAAAAAAAAAAAATATAATATGTATATATATATATATATATATATATATATATATATATATATATATATATATATATATATATATATATATATATATATATATATATATATATATATATAGAAGTCTGAAAAATTAATATAAAATAAATTAGGACAACATAATTCTTCAAAAAATCATACTCCGTAAAATATGTTTAATAATCAAAAGAAGAATCTAAAAGTTGAGGAAACTGAGAACCCAATTCTCTATCCTTATCCAAGATTCCATCTACGAATGAAGAAGAAGAAGAAGAAGAAGCAGCATCACCACCACCAAAATGATTCCCTTGAATGAATCCTCCATTTAAGAACTCATCATCATCATCATTATTATTATTATTATTATTATTATTGTTATTATCTTGCTGAGGCCGCTGAAAATCTACAGGATCACTTAGCAGAAACTCATTCCATAAACAAGAAGAAGAAACATTTGGCAACGGAGTCTGAGTATAATTAGAAGGTGAAGATGAAGAACAACAAGAAGAGCTCACTTCATTCGAAAAATGAGGTTGCAAAACAAAAAAGTCTTCATTTTTATTACTCAACAACACAGAAGAAGAAGAAGAAGCAGAAGGCTGTGGTCGAGAGTTAACCATAATCATATTATTATTATTGTTGTTGTTGAAAGAAGAAGGAAATTGGTTTGCATTAGTGTTTGATGAAGAAATGGAACTAATTTGACTATAATCTAAACATATTTGTGAAAAGGGTTTATGGGTAACAGGATCAATTCCCATGTTGACAAGTTTCTTTTTGAGCTTAGTGTTCCAATAATTCTTCACATCATTGTCTGTTCTTCCTGGAAGACTCTTTGCAATTAAGGACCACCTGTTTTTGTTTGTCATTAATTTTGCATTAGTCACCAGGATAATATATTATACTAATTTTATGTCTGTTATGACAGTTGTATGCCTAGTTGTTGGCAGTTGGGTTTGTTATGATTTTGTTTAAAAGAAAAAAAAAAAACAGAAAATGTTATTACCTGCTACCAATAGCTTTATGAAGATCAAGAATAAGTTGTTCTTCTTGAGGAGTGAAGTTGTCATGCTTGAGGTCAGGTCTTAAGTAATTTGTCCACCTAAGCCTACAGCTCTTCCCACATCTGTTCAGCCCTGCATTCAATTCAACTATAATTTTAGTCTCATATTATCTTTGCTGTCAGGGTGTTTGACCATTGTTTGTCCTTCTCTACTTTTCGCTTAAACAAAAGCAGCATATAAAAACAGGTTAAATTTAAATTAAAAAATTGCTTAAACATACAGATTGAAAGAAAAGAAAAGGTAATAATTAACCTGCTTTCTTAGGAACCAAAGTCCAGTTGCCAATGCCATGGTTGGATACATAAGCAAGAATCTTAGCATCTTCTTCAGCAGTCCAAAGACCTCTTTTGACGTTAGATTTATCACAGCAAGGAGGTCTTCCCATTTTCTGTTATGTAATGGTGATGCAATTCTAATTCCAATTCCAATTCTCAATCTCTTTCTGTTATAACTTCAAACCCAACGTTTAATTAATGAAGAAAGAGAGTGGCCAGAATTGCATGCATTTTGCCTTCTTAATTAACATCATTTGCATGATTATTTCTTCTTTTCATGTTATTTTCACTTCACATGCTTGCATTTCGAGTGATTTCTTTTTTTATTTTCAAAAAAATTATTTACTGCCCTTATAACATAATATTTTATTTTTGAATGTTTCCAAGTTAGGTTCATAATAGGTGTATGCTTGCTTCTGCAGAATCTTCTTGTTTATTTATTTTTTTAATGTTTCCAATATCACTGGAATTTTTATTTTCTTTGATATAAAGCCTAAAAAGAAATTATATCGTTATCCGAATAAGCAGGACTATTGCATGACAAAGAAGTTAAATAAGTATCGGTTAATTTCATTATTTAAATATTTGTATTGTATCTACAGCTTATATAAGTGAATCCTGTCTAAGTAATTAGAGGACCAAAAACTGTGCTACGATGTGCACACATTGCAGCTTTTCCGGCAGTGGCCTTTGGGACCGACCATATAGACAGGGTTCCTTTTGCATTCACCCATCCTTGCCCACAAAGGACAGTTCTCATTCTGATCCGAGCAGCCATCATCTTCGTTTTGCTTCAGAGACTTATCAAAGGACCTCACATGGATCCATTTGGTTGCAGACCATTTCTCACCCTCAATAACTGGGCAGCTCCCATGTAAGCTGTGTTCGTCGGTAGTTGCATCAGGATGCAAACTGAAGAACAGCAAAGCATCGCCTTTACGAGGTTTCACTGCAAAATATAAGATTATATAAATGATGCTAGAACTACAAAGATCAAATTCAACAGCTATATCATGACAAAATGAATGTAGCATGACAAGTCAAATCACTCTATTATCCATGCTGGAGATATTTGAAAGAAGAGGTGTAAACTATTAGATGAGTGAAACAATTTTGAGTGACAATGGCAGGTAATAACACCTCAAAGAGTACGCAAACGATTCACAGCAAGTGAAAACAGAGGAGGATGAAAAGGCACCTCAAAATTTTAGATCAGACAGTTCATTATCATCACAACATCACATGATCTTCACCAGTATAAGGATATATAAGATTTTAATTTATAAAATACATGTTCCAAGCCTCACCTGCATAGCCACCTTTAGCACATTCAGAAAAGCTATCATCTTTTGGCTGAGATGTTTTATCCTGTACAGGACATGCAATTTGTAGTAGGCTTCAGAGAAGGATCAGAAAGGACAGAGTACCAAAACAAATCAAACAGTTATACCTCTGCATTGGGGAAGACTGTTTCCCCACCCTTCTCAACGTTAGACAAATACATCAGTACAGTTGCAATCCGATGGCCACCCAGCTTTTGATTTTCCTTGTCATGAAAATAATCAAAATGTGGTTCATACTTCTGACCATTCTCGTAGTGCAGTATTTGCATGGACTCCCCATTCTCTGATAAGGAAAAGGAAAAGATGAAACAAAACTTCTTTGCTCATGAATTAGTGAGATGCAAACAGTGAAAAGCACATGGGAGAATACCTTGGGGGAGAAAAGTCCATGCAGCAATCCTAGCCTCAATATTATCAATAACTTCATCCTTTAAGAGACAAAATAAAAGACATATAAGCCTCCAAAGTTCAAGGAGGGAAAAGAGTATTTACCACAAAGTACTTAATAAGATAAATAAGTCTTTCATTTATTGTACCACATTCAACACCCAAAGTTAGGAAAGCGGCATTCAAAAATATCAGAATTTATAGAGTTCTCATAGTGAAGAAAAGGCTCAGTAGTTATATGGAGCTGATACTTGACAAGTATACATATACCAGCTAAGATATTAGAAGAATAATACATGCTGTTGTTAATGAGGTGAAATTGTCAACCTATTGTGATTTTTAAAATTGGTATATACGTAATGTGTGATCTATATGCTCCTCTCAGAGAATGCTATGGACAGCCAGCCTGATCTCTACATGTACAGAAAGAAAGCATGAGAAAAGCTAGAGCCAGTCTGTGATATTCTAAATTATTTGGTTAAACACAGAAGGATAATTCAATTCAAGATAAAATTATAAAAGGGACTTAGAAAATTGTCAATTAAATTAGAAAAAAAAAATAATGCATTTACACAAGTTCAAAACAAGATAAAAAACAGGAAATGCTTTTTCCAAATTCAAGAATGGTTTTGGTGAAAACCCATTGTACCCAAAATCCAGGGCAAACCAAGTTATTCTCTTTGCAGGTTTAATGCCTCGTGGATCAAGAGTTCATGAGATACTAAATCAAGGTCAAGCACATTAACTTAATGAAGACAAAAAGTTATATCATTTGCAATAATAGTACAATGTAATACAAATAACATATTCAGCGTTGCTTTCATGCATATTTTTAGAAGTCAGTGAGAAAGAAAGTTATACCTCTACATATTTCATTTCATGTGAAGCAAAAAAACTGACAAATCAATAGTCTTTTATGTTTTAGATTTCATTTATGTGAGATAGTGAAACTAACAAATGCGTATCACTCACATATAAGCCTGGTAAAAAATGGACTCATGAAAATGTTTTGAAGCACGTTTATGCGTAAACAAGTCCAACAAATTTAAAAAAAAAAAAAAAACTTGAATTCTGATGAAAATGTTTAATGAATGGACACAAACAAGCTGTTAACAAGCTAACCCCCTAAACAATTCATGGATCCTTGGAACCAAGAGAAATTACAAAACATATATGAAGAGAATAATGATAACTTTTATTTCCAGCTTACGCATCACGCATAAAATTTCTCTAAAAGTTGGGAAGAACCATCTATTAAGTATTGTGTGGCGTTTCACAAAGTTTCCTGAGAAAAAACATGTCCACTAGTGACATATTGCTCCAGACTTTTTAGAGAGCTGGCAAAAGACTAATGGACAACAAACCAAACAATTAATCTAGCAGAATTTGGAAGAAATTGTCTCAAATGATTTCTTCCATTTGCGTAATTTTATCATTTTTCTACCATCCTATCCATCTATGCTAAATACTATCATTTCATTGCAGGAAAAACATCACAGATAGAAAGCACATGCATGAAAATGGTCAACCTTCATTGAAGAAGAGTACTATGGATGCATCAATATTAGATTACTTGTCAATACAATTTTATCCATCAAAACTAATCCAGCACATCCAGGCCAATTAATTTCAGTAGAAACTTGAAGATACACAAATTAGATTCCATTCTCATTAAAACTGTATCAAACATCAGGCCCAGGATTGTTGTTGCCTTCAACGTAAAAGCTTCTTAGGAATGAGGATAAATATCAAATATTTTAATATGCATATAACAGTTAACTGTGAAGTCTGTATGCTCTTCTGCTCCATGTTCAGACCTTCCGGTCCAACTCACCAAACAGTGAATGAATCATGTTTCCCACTTGAACATGCCCTGAACTGAACATTAATACATTCTTCAAATTATTCAACAAACCAACAGCTGATAAAACTTTTATCAATAATTACTATAACACTGACTCTCCAAATAATGTATGGATAAATTGCAGACATCAAGTAATTGAAGCACTGCCATCACATTGCATCTCATCAATAACGACCAAGATCAACCACCAATTAAGGAAGAGAACCAACTTTTGCATACCTGAGATTTCCGGAGAAACATGCCGGAGCTTGTTCTCACTTCACTCTCTATACTCTTACCAGAGTCGTTATCAGCAACCATTGACTTCTCTAGCTTATCTTTAGCCTAGACAGCCACAATCAAAAGAAACCCAAAAGCAAATTAACAAGATAAAATTACCTAAAATATTCAACATTTAAAAAAAAAAAAAAGGCTCAGCTTAATCTCTAATGCAATAGCAAATTAGAACTTTCATAATAAAAATCCCCAAACTCAATAAAACAAAAAATTGAATGCTAAGTGCTAACCAGATTAATGAGATGATCGCACTCATCATCAGATAAAAACCCCTTGTATAGGAAAGCCCTGTAGAGTTCAAAATTCACAATAACATGTCAAACTACAAATTCCTTGAAACAACAATATTTACATTCAAATAAATACCTGGGATTCCAAGAGAGCTGAGTGACTCGGGAAGGATCAAAAGAATCAAACAATACCTCTCTTTTCAATCTTATAACCGATCCACGCCTAGAAAACACAAGAAACGGAAACATTTTTACATACATATATCAATCAAATATAGAATTATACAGGTAGACAAGAAGAGACACCTACAGTTTGTTTTCTCCGAGCCATCGAGGAATTTGAATGGAGAAAGAAGGGGAAATCAGGAGAAAACAAAGAAAAAGGGGGAGAAAACTAGGAGATTCCATTTTCTTTGATCGGAGAAACTGAGAAAGGAAGAAGGATGAAAGCGTAGAAAAGAGTTGGTTCGCGTATTTAAAGCGTTGAAGAGTTTGAATTAAGACAGAAAAAAAGGGTGCCCACTGGATTTGTTTTGTTGTGTTATGTGGAATTGCGGTGTGGTTTGGTTTGTGTAATTTATGAAAGTTTTAGTTTGCATGTTACTATTAACTTATTAGAATCACTAATTCCTTCAAGACATGTACGTCACCAATCAAATCATATACTCTCTATCTCTATATTAAAAAAATTTCCAAAACGGGAAGATTATTTACCATACTCTCTAAAAAATGAGTGAATAATAACAATATTTCTACCTAAAATATCTTCATTTAAGATTTTGAATTCTTTAAAATGCCTTCATTAAAATTTTTAGTTTACTTTCTACAAACTAAATTTAATTAAATAGATTATCTTTTTAATATTGAATTTATTGGTTATATCTTAAATTATAAAAAATATTTTTCTTAACTAAAAACTAAAATAAATATTTATTATTTGAAATTAAATAATAAAAATATATTATTATTATTATTATTATTATTATTATTATTATTATTATTATTAATTAAAACTTAAATTAATATCTATAATTTAAAATTAAATAATGCATGTTATATTAGTATAATATTTATTTTTATAATTATTCTAGAAAACTAAAACTATTATTATTATTATTATTATTATTATTTAAAAATAAATTATTTGACTTATAATAATTCCAATACATAAAAATATATCCAAAATTCCTAAGCAACTAATAAATAAGGGGATGATAAGGATGAAACTTTCCAATCTATGTTCCCTTTTTAAATATTGAGAGGGTGTAGCCTCCTAAAGGGTGGAAAGCCCCTACTTTCAAGAACATGTACATAAGGAAAGGTAATCCTAAAAGTCATGTAAGGAACTATCATGACTTTATGTTGGAAAGAGGAGCTACTAATGCCTTGAAGTGCATGCATTTTCCTGAAACATTGTTTGATGACGCTAGCGAATGGTTCCATCACTTGCCTAGCAGCAGTAGAACTAGCTTCGAGGAATTGGCTTGATAGATGATCTTGGAGTTTAAGAAGAACATACCAAACAAAAGAAGCTTCATACTTGAAGCTAATTGTACGAGGGAAAGGCGATTACCTAGAAAAGTTCATGGAAAGATTTAGAAGTGTAGTAGTTCAAGTCAGAAACTTGAACGTGGGATTGGCTAACAGGCTCCTTGTCTATGGATGAGCCCACTTCAATCTAAGATTTACTAAGTAGAGCAAACAAGTATGTGAGAGAGGATACACAGAGGAGGATTTCGAAGGGGTCTGCCCTGATGTGTGGTGATACTAAGTATTTCATTGGGTAAATGTCGTGGAACTGGTCAGTAGGAGGCTATGAAAGGGAGAGAGAGAGAGAGAGAGAAAGAGAGGTCTCTTCATGGTCGCAGTAGGAGAAGTTGAAGTCGAGGAGGCTATCAAGAGGGAATTCATAATCGAAGATAATTTTTTACACCATTGAATGTCAGAAATTCAGAGATTTTAATGGCAATAGAAGGGCCCTCAAAGGGATAAGGCTTGGGGGTTTAAGGCAGTGCAATCAGGGAGCAGGACTATACTATATCTATCATAGGACTAGAGGGATATTACTGATGAATGTAAAACCTGGAGGTATGAGATTGAGAAGATGGTAGAGAGTGGAGTTCTCAAAAGTTTTGTGGATGCATATAAAGGGCAGAAGGATAATTAGGTAATTGGATATTCTCAAGATTAACCAAGGAACAATGGTGCAAAGAGGGTGACCAAAACAAAGACCTAGAAAATTATAGAGAGCCTCAAGGGATGATTCATATGATAGTTTCATTTGAGATTAAGGAAGAAATCTTAAACTTAGGGAAAAGACAGGCAAATGAGGTATTTTTGACATAGGACTTGGAGTCTTTGGTAGACTTTAATATTTCCTTCTTAATAAAAGATAGGTGCGGTTATAGGAATCTAGTCTACACCCATAATGACACTCCGGTCATTAAGCCTATTTTAGCCAACTATAAGATGAATAAGTTACTCCTTAATGATGAGAGTTCAGTAAATATTATAACCCTTGAAGCTTAAAACTACTATAGTAGGAATCTCAAGGAAGAAGATTGAGTCTAAAGGCATAATTGAGCTTTCTATAGAATCGGGGAGGAAGAGTTTGTCGCTAGTACTAAAGCATACTTTGTAGTAATTAACACCCATTTAGTTTACAATGCCATTATGGGCTAACCACTTCTTTTCAAGGTAAGGTCTGTGACTTCAATTAAACACTTAACCTTAAAGTATTTATTATATACAAGAGTTGCAGTTGTGAGGGGTTGTTAGAAAACAACCCACAAGTATTACTATATAATGGCAAGGTGAGCTCAAATTGTTAACTTGGTTGACTTATCTGTGACTTATTGGGCTTCTCATAAAGAGATGACAATGTTGAGTATTCTTCCCCTAGAAGGTGAACGTATAACACTCAATGAAGGGCAAGTCATTATGGTGGAACCTAAGAACTCAACCTTGACAGAAGAACTTCTAGAGAAGTGCAACGTTACCTTTGCTTTGCTAATATTTATTCTGTAATCCATTTAGATGTTTTGTTAACCTTAACAGGTTTTTAACCCTGGGATCCTTAGGAGACTTAAGGTTTTCTTGCCCATTAATAAAAGAAAAATTATTTTATATATGTTATACTATCTATTAATGCCCAAGGCGGGGCAACAAAAAAGTTTTTTTTATTCATTTTCAAAATACGACCAAATTCTTGCCCAATTTTAAACTTCGGTTTTTCTTTTCGAAAAGCGGTAATAAAACATTTAGCACAGTGCTGAACTAGTCGGTCTTAAAAAAATTTTGAGTCGTCATCCTTCAGGAACCAACTTTTAGTTTTTAAGAAAACTAATCCAATTTTAATAAAAAGTTGACTCCGTTATGTTTTAAAAGAAATGCAAGGTCTTGAACCAAAAGATTTGGGTAAGAGGGTTGGGTACACCAGCCGAAATTTCATTTCAACTGAACCTAGATTTACCGGTCTCTAAATCCAATTTTAAGTTAAGATTTTATTTGAAAAGGCAACTAGCGATGTTCCTAATGCGGTGATTTAAATCGTTTGCGCAAAACACAAAAGAGAAAGCGGTAAATTGCGAAAAGTAAATTGTGGAAATTAAAACATTCACCCCTTAAATCTAATTATTTTTTCTTCGAAGGAGAAAATAATTACAAATTGGTCCTAATGAATTACATTCTACCCGATTAATTCCCAAATTAAATCTCAAACACCCTAAAATAAATGAATTTAAAGTATTTAAAACAAATATGCAAAATTACAAAAAAGTTCCTATAAATTTAAAAAATTACAAAAAAGGTCCTTATCTTATGCAAAATTACGATTCAGCCCCTGTAGCATGCAACACTATATAAACAATCCATAAAACATTTCAAGCATATAAAATTATCGAATTGAAACCACAACATGCAAAATATCAGTTTAGTCCTCAAAATTTATAAGAAAATTACCAAACTGCACCCAAACTTCAAATTTAATATTTTGTCATGTAATGTTATGAAAATTTATTTTAAATATGATCTAATTGCAAAACAATCCATTTGTAACAAAACAGTCCTTGTATTCGTGAAAAATTACCAAAATAGCCTTTAATTATTTCAAAATTTCCAAAACAGTCCCTTATCATGCTTATCTTTTCAAAACAACATTTCCACACAAATCCCAATTGTAGAACAGTTCATATGAGACTATACAGAAGCAAAACAGTCCAATCCAAACAACAACAATACATTCACAACCTTAGTTATTGGCTAGATCACTAAAACAGAAGCAAAACAGTCCAATTAACATAAACACTTACACAACAAACCGTATCTTAATTAAATATCTTAAATAACATATGAATTCAAGAATATCAATGTTTAAATCCACCTTGAAACTTAAATTAAAACAGCAGCAATGATGCGATATTTGAAGCTGAAGAATGACTGTTTTAGATTTTTTATCACTCTAATTTTATGCTTGATTGATGTAAACTACGTTGACCTAAATGCACATGTACAACACTAATATGTAGATACAAACGCTGGACCTAAACAGAGAAGCTGGAAATAATCATGCAACCAAGCAACATTGTAATCATTTCTGACCCTAATAATAGCAATAACAACTTAACAGTGACATTTTAGCATGAATTAAGACCCTAGACTCAAACATAAATCATTTCAAAGTCAGGTTATAAACACTATGCTGGATCACAAAAGGTAGACATCAACTGTCAAATGGAAAGCAACAAATAAGACTAAAAGCAATAAACTGGAATGAACAGCATAGGCTGAGAGTGACTAGAACAGAAGCATGGGACCGAGGAACAAATAACCTTAAGCAATAACTATAAACAACAATCGCTTTTATTCAAAAATAGAACCAAACATTGATCTATAAGGGACATAAAAACCTAATTATTCTACCAGGATTTAGCATTAACAACCACTATTAATAGGGACATATGACTAAACCTACAACTGATTTCAGACAATTAAGAAAAAACAGAGATAGAACTGGAGACTAACAACAACCTTTCAAATAAAACTAGAAGAAGACAGCTAGTTCCTGCTGAAACAAACAACTCATGTGCATCAATGCAGAAATTAGAGTCAACAACCATGTGACAATGAGTCTGAGAGTGATCAACAACTCAGAGGCAGTTTGTATATGACATAATCATAAGATTCAACCTCAATGACTTTCAACTTAGAAAACTATTCAATAACAGAAACTATATAATTGAATTTCAAATCAGAGGCAATACCCTAAGCCAAACTAATGAAGGACCGTGACAGCATGCTTATAATTAGATAGCAGAAGCTAGATCATCATCATAAACAGAAACCAGACTAAATAGGGGATGAACCCAAACCTTGATTTTAATTGCAGCTAATCTTAATAGATTTGTAAATCAGCAACATAAAAAGGAATGAGCAATGACACAAAATCACAAGATGCAGAAAATGGGCATTTAGAGAACAAGGCTAACCATCTGGCACATAACACACAAAATGTGACTGGAAAACAACAAAGGAACAAACAAGGACTGAGGATATAACAATGAGCAAGAATGAAGAAGCATGTTGGGAGCAATAGTAAAATAGACAAGAACTAAAGAACCAGTGACCAACTATATAAGTTCCCCAACAGAAATCTCTTCTTATTTAAAGCCAAGACATTAACCATTATGATCCAATCATATCCTAATTCTAATAATAAGAATAGTAGTCTAACACAGGGCAGGAAACAAAGTGAGATTCAAAACTGTTGACATAAAAAAAGAAGATAACAGAAAGTATAAGCCATACATCCAATTAAACACGACCAAAATTCAATCTGGCTCCCAAACAATCTTATGCATGTTAAACAGAAATTAAAATTGGGATTGAAATTAAAAATACCTCAGAATTGACTCTAAGCTGCAATTGTGAATTCTAGAATTCTTTTACAATTCTCAAAGTTCCTCAACAAAAGATTTTTGTTTAAATAGAAGATTTTAGGGCAATTATTTCTTAATTTCGAATTAGCGCCGAATTAAGAAATCAAATCTCCCTTTACAAAAAAGAAATCAAATTTCCTCCAATTAAATACAAAAAACCCTAACCCCCAATTTTAAAGATAGAAACCTAATTCTTTGAAAACCCTCAATTGATTTCGAAAGCTTAATTATCTCAATTGTTTTTTTCCTTCTCTCAATTCTTTTCTGAAAGACTCTCGATATCCCCCCAAAAAATTCAACCCCTTATCTAGAAAACTTTTCCTTTTAGCCTCCCGAAAGTCAGTTATCCCCATGATTCTTTTCTGCCTCAATTAGTCCATCCTACTACAGACTTTCCCCCCTTTTTTGGAGTGATCTTCGATCTCCCTATCTTCCACTACCTCTGGTTTCAATTCCACGACTCTAGTTTTTCTTTCTGCTTTATCTCCATCACATTTCTGTCTCCTCCATTTTCGCTCTCTTTTTCTCTTTGTTTTCCTTTAACAAAGCGTGAAACGACAGCATTTCACGTTTTGTTATTTTTTTTTGAATTCTGTCTTAATGAAACAACATCGTTTCATTAACTTAAAGAAACGACGTCGTTTAAGCTCGAAATGCCACGTTTTGAGCGGCTGAACCCAGGGGAAAGAAATCCTGAATTGAACTAATTCTAGTTCGATTCAACCTTAGATTCCTATTCTATTTCCCTCCTTCCTTTTCTCTTTAATTCATTTTTACCCCTTTTCTTTCCTTCTTCCTTCAATTCTGTCATTTTCCTTCTTCTCTCAATTTCTCCCCTTTACTTATATTTTCTCACAATTATGCCATTTTCTTATATTTTCCTTTTTAATTTTCCCCTTCTCTTCTTTTTTAATTAAATTCACTTCTTCTTCTTTTCTTTTCTTTTTTTAAAACTAAATTAAATTCTTTTTTATTTTTATACCATATATTTTCATTAGACTTAAAATTCAAAAATAAAATAAAAGAAGATAAAAATAAAAAAAATGAAATAAAATTAAATTAAAATCAAAACTAAATTCTTCTTTCCTTTTTCTTTTCCTTTTAACACTATGAAATTTAAAACTTAACACCTACTCAAATTATATTTTTTTTAGAGAAGAAGGAAAATTTTGGAACTAAAAACATTTAAATATTTTTGAAGAAAAAGAGAAATTGAGCTGCTTTGAAATTTCATCAAGCTTGGGCATTATCATCATCGGTCATTTTTGGGCAAAAATCAAGCATCAACAATATCATACAAATTTGATCAAAGTGTTTCTTTTTCACACAGACAATTAATCTGTGACCCTCAGGTTAAAACCTTATGGTCGCTCTAAAAGTTCAATAGCAGTCCCCCGCTGCAATTCGATTTTAGATTGGCAAGGGTTCAGGCTCGCGCTCATCTTCGAGACTGATACGCTGTACTCTAGAAGGAACACTACGATTTGGTTTTAACATAGCAGGGAATGCGATCTTCCAACATGACATCTTCGCTTCGAGTTATGAGACTTTCCCTGGTACTAATGATAGACCAGTAAAAAGCCATTTAACTTCAATTTTGGACTGCACCTGGGCCGAAGCTCAAGACCCTTGACTGGCAAGCTCCATGCTTCCCAAGGGAACTAGTAATCAATGTCTCACATACGTGACTCGCTTTCATACGTTTGGGCAATCCAATGCCTCATATGAGTAACCTACTCCCATATGCTTGGATCACATCATTTAACGCCTCATATGAGCGACCTGCCTTTCATGTGCTTAGGCCACAAAATTTGCCTCACATATGCGATTTGCACTCTCATGTGCTTGGGCCACACTATTCAATATTTCGTATAAGTGACCTACACGTCATGCGCTTGGGCCACAAAATTTGCCTCACATGTGTGACTTGCACTTTCATGTGCTTGGGTCATACAATTCAACACCTTATATAAGCGACGTATTCTTTATGTGCTTGAGCCACAAAATTTTCCTCACATGTGTGACCTACACTCTCATATGTTTAGGGTATACAATTCAATGCCTCGTATAAGCGACAAGCTCTTCATGCGTTTGGGCCATAAAATGTTTCTCAAATGTGCGACCTGCGCTCCCATATACTTGGAGCACAATATTGAATGCCTCATATGAGTGACCTATTCCTCATACGCTTGGACCATAAAATTTGTCTCACATGTATGACCTGCGCTCCTATGTGCTTGGGCCACACCATTCAATGTCTCATATGAGCGACTTGCTAATGCTTGAGCCACAAACTTTGCTTCACACGTGTGACCTGCGCCCCCATGTACTTGGGCCACACCATTCACGTCGTATGAACGACCTGTTCATCATGCGCTTTGGTCATAAAATCTTTCTCACATGTGTGACCTACGCTCCTATGTGCTTGGACCATATCATTTAATGCCTCGTATGAGCGACCTGCTCCTCATGCACTAGAAGAGGGCTACTATGCAGTCGTTGTAGAAAACCCAGGATGTAACGCTAGATCATGCCCACTTTCTAATCCTCTATCGGACAAAACTCTTATTTAATTCTTTGTAATGTAATGTAATATATACATATATATATATATATAAAATTATTAGAAAACAACACCAAAACACATTAAATACAAAAATTGTGCAACACATATTTACAAGTTCTGGAACATTTAATCAACCTGATCTTAGCATCTAAGCAAATCTTTAACATGTGAACTCCTAAGATATCGTGGAGCCTTCTGAGTCCTAGGCTGCCAACGTTGAACCAGTGAAGGAGCTTGCTCGTGTGACACCCTAAACCCAACCAATGTCGTTTTCGACATCATGCATAATACGCCTTTTATACGCATTATATTAAATTGAATATTTGATTTAATTATGAAATATATGATTTGAACATGTTAAAAAATGAAATAAAATATGAAAACAAGTTGTGTTTTAAGCTCGTTCACAGTCGGGAGATGTAAACGAGGCCCGATTAAAGTTTTGGCACGCGCGATCATAAAACGTCTGAAATGTGGAAAATTTAAAGTAAATGAATTTGGCACTTCATGGTTTGATTATTTATATGATACTAAGAGTTTTGGAACCCTAAAACTACGATGACATCGTATGATTTCGGTTCAGCAAATATCGTCGAGGTTGCAAAGTCAGTTTCGGCCGCCGACTGGACCGCGAATATTTTTCGGACCCGATTTTGACGAAACTTTAAACATAAGCTTTTGTTATTATTTTAACATTAAAAACAAAATAAAAAAAAATTTGGATGTGGTTTTGGGCAGAAATGAAGAAGGGTTAAGATAGGAAGAAGAAAAAGGTTAACTTAGGGTTTTTGGATAATTTGATTAGTGTAAGTTAAAATCTAAGAAAGAGGTGGAAAGATTAGTGTTGGGACTTGTTTCTGGGATGTTTAAGAGTAGAATGAAGAGGTGAGGAGGTGGAATATGCAAGAGGACAGAAGGATACGAAGCATAAATAGAACGAAAGGAAGAAAGAAAGAGAGAAGATAGAGAATAGAAAGAAAGAAAGCTTCGGTTCAATGGCTTTTGAGTGAACTTTAGGAGTTAGAGAAGGTTAGAAGTGAGAGAGAAGGAATGGAAGGGCTGGAAACAGAAAGAGAGGAAGAAAACAGAAGTTACAAAATTTTAGAACTGGGTAAAACAGTGAGCGGGATGGGGTTTTGAGATAGAAATATCAAAGAATCTAGCATGCATGGGGTAATTTGGGCCTGAGGGATCGATAGAGGGGGTGTAGGGGAAGAGTTTGGTGGAGAGAGTTGGCTAGAAAGTCGCCTGAGGTGGACGGATGAACTGCTAGAAGTTGGTTGGAGAAACTAGAAATCGGGTAGAACTGAACCAGAGGAAGAAGGAAGAAGAAGATCAAAATGGCAGGGCTTTTTGGTTTTGATGAAATTTTCTCTTCCAGTGCCTAAATTTTGGTAAAATCACATTTTGACCCCTAAAGTTTTTGCTGTGTTTCAGTTTAGTCTTTCTGCTTGTTTTGAAAATATTTTTTATTACTTTTTGGCCCTTATATTTTCTATTTATTCATGTTTTTGCCCTAAAAACTTTTAAAATTTATAATTTGACACCTCCTTACCAAATTAAATATCCTGAATTCATATTTTGACCCCAGAATTTAATTTTAACTTCAATTTAGCCCAAAAACCTTAAGAAAACTATTTGATTGAATCATTTTTTATTTAAATTGAGTTTATTTTTATTATTTGGACCGATTGACAATTAAATTGACTTTGATAATTTTTAATTATGGTTAATTATAATTAATATATGATAAATTAAGTTTGGAAAATTATTTTTAAAGTGATTTTAAATGGTTTTAACATAAAAATTATATGATTTGGGTTAAAATTCAAGGAAAATAATATCGTTTGATGTTGGAATTTAATTATTTTAAGAAATTAAATATTTAATCATACATCATAGCACATATGGATTGTTTAAATGTTTAATTGAATATTTTTGCTATGTAATGCACGGGGTAAATAACCTGAGACCCAACCTAGCTCGCAGCAGTAAGGTAAGTGTAGACCCACTTATGTTTTTTATTGTGATACTGTGAATTGCCGATTATATTATTGTTGAATTGTTTGGACCGGTACTGAAGCCCAGTCACTTGAAATATATGAAATTGCTATTATATGATTATATTGAACTGTTTGGACCAAAACTGAAGTCTGGTCAATTAGAATTGTATGATTATTGAAAAATTATGTTTTTAATCCCTAAGTTGGTACTAAAATCCAACTAGTTGATTTATTATGAATATATATATATATATATATATATATATATATATACTGTTTGGACCGATACTGAAGCACGGTCATTAAATTATATGAAATATAACTATATGAGATATATGCTATGTAAATGCATTTCCATTGGATTTAAATATGGCATTTGTGATCATTGTAGCCAGTGTTTGTAAATTTCACAAAAGAAACCTACGGTTTCTATATGATTTGACGGATGGACCTACGAGTCATATTATGTTACAGGATGATCTTTGGATCTTTATATGCCACATATTGATCTTCGGATCACCATATGAATATGAAATGACTGACGAATCATTTCGGTTTATATGTTATTGGCCAGCTATGGATACTTACTCTGTGAAATTCCCAGAGCAACGTTTGGTCGATGAATCACAACGAAAGCAAATGAAATAATATGTCATAATGCATCTTATGATATTGCTATGAACTTAATGATGAATATGACCTGAAATTATGTTGTATTTGCTAGTTATGATAAATTGAATTATATGTTGCTTTATTTGCTTTGGTTTAAACTTGCTAAGTATGCGAGTCATCAAAATCACAAATTATGTTTTCAGGTCTGCGGTCTGAGTGAAGTCTGACACTTCATCAGCCTATGCACAGGTTAGTACAGCTGAAGCTTAGGTCTCTCTCTCTCGTACCATGTCTGCATATAGTTTTTGGTGTATATGTTCAGTTCGCTTAATATAATGATATTTTTGGCATGTAAATTATGAATCGTTACATTCAGTATGTTTAAAGGTAAATAGTTTTATTTTGGCATGTAAAAGATAAATGATATAGTTAATTTGGTTTGTTGTAAACAGTTTTGTTAAACAAAATGATATGTAAATTATGGCTTGTTAGTTATTATGATAATTTTAGTTATTGTAATTTGAGCTGCGATATAGAAATGTTTGATATGTTTAAATGATATGTTATAAAAAATGGCATGTTTTATGACGCATAGATATAGGTTTGGTTGTTACAGTTCGTCCCAAACATGAGCACCATCCTAATGATCATGCTTATCCACATTACCAGTCCTCAGCGCCTGCTGATCCAGGGTCTGCTCCAGCTCTTCTAGCTGCTGATGCACCTCCGCGTCTATGGCTGCAAATATGTCGTCTATGTCTAAGACGCCTAACACATCTCCATAGGACGAATGATAAGATTGTTGAGATTATGCCACTTCTGCAGGCTGCAGTAGGCCGACTAGCTGAGGGTAAGGGGCTACTCGCCGCTTACCACTGTTGAATGTGCGGCTGCCACGCCCCTTATGGCGAACTTGGTACTAATCCCGTTGTGTTTAGGCTGGAGCAACAAACGTCTGGCTATGTCTGATGTTCAGCTACATCTGATGTACTTGGAGACTACGCCTTAATTGATCGCACATGCTCTCGACCACATCTATGCAATCGTCAACTGTTAATGATCGCTGGAAACATCGGGCCAGCAGATCCTAAGCCATATGTAAGAGCTCCTGCTGAGATCTCGTCTGTCATTATGGAAAAATAAATTAAATAAAATAAGAAATAAAAATTGAAATAACCAAATAAATAAATTAAAGAAAAACTCACCAAGGCTATGTAAGCCTAACCTTGCTGGACGTTTTAGGGAAGCTTCTTATCGTCCGGATTCATTGTGCACCGGACAGTCCATGACGGATCATTCTAAGTAGTGCTCCGAGCACTCTGCGTGTCCAATGTACTCCCTCTCAAAGAAGGTGTCTATTCGACTCACCCACTTGTAGACATATGCCCTCAAGTACATAAGCCAATCAGTTGTGGACCTTCTAGCCCAAGTCAGCTTATGTAGACGCTCATACTCCTTTCTCTGTGGTGACGTTCCAGTTTTCGGGTTATTTTTCCAAAAGCAAGTGACAAAACATTTTTAGTTTGTGCGGTGCCAAAACTAGTCGGTCTTAAAAACGTTTTAAAGAGTCGCCACCCGATTTTGGGAAAACCAAATTTTAATTTTCAAAAATGACTCCGTTTTTATTTTAAAGGCACTGGTCAATTTTCAGAGATTCAAGGTGGTAAAACCGGCCTCTGGTTTGTTTTTCTTTCCAAAATTTAAATTTAAAATAAAATGTCATTGCGTGATTAAACTAACGATGTTCCTAAATGGCGATTTATGGTCATTTGCGAAAATATATACAAACAATGAAAGCAATAAAATGCGGAAATTAAACTGCGGAAAGTAAAACATTCAAACCCTAAACTAATTACAAAACTGTCCTAATTAATTACAATCTACCCTGTTTAAACCCCAAATTAATTATTTAGACCCAAAAATACCCCAAATTCATATAAAATAAACATTTAAAGCATGCAATTAAAAAATTACGGAAAAGTCCCTAAAGTTTGGGAAAATTACAAAAAGATCCCTAATTTTATGAAAGTTATCAAATAGCTCCTAAACATGCAATATTGTCTAAACAATCCATGAAACATATAAAACATGCAAAACAATTTAATTAAAGTCATCTCATGCAAAATTTCAGTTTAGTCCCTATATTTTAGAAAATTACTAAACTACCCTAAATGCATGCAAAACATGGTAAAACAGCCCTTAAGTTAATTAGACTCATCAAACAACTCCTACATGTTACCAATTATCTAAATCACCACAATGGGCAAGATTATCAAAACATCCCCCAGAAATTTCCCTAAACAGCCTTTATTTGCACTAAGCAATCCACCCAAATACATTTCATCTCATCAATAATCACTCCACAAACATGCTTAATATATACAGATGATTGCTGGACATAAAACAAAATAAATAAGGTCAAACATTCAATAAGAGAAAACAGATTGAATTTTGGAATGAAATTTTGATTAACAATTAAACCAAAAGGGACTATGGTTAGCACCAGCAGTACCTATCCTTTTTGTTTTCAATAACTAATAATAACAACAGATATCATCATCAATCTTGTCTAAAATTATGAATTCAGACTCTATTCAAACAACCTTAATTCAGAATAGATAGACTGAAATGTAACAAACAATGATATGCAATGTAATTGACCTTAAAATAGAATGAGTAATATGAATGAATGAGCCTGTTGATGAACTGTTTTATGTCAAAATTTAGGAGGTTGAATCTATGATGAGATACAAGATATTAGTATGCAACCAGAATATGACTTGAATTTTCAGGTGAAGTGATAAACATAGAACCATGAATCAAACAGTCCTATATAACACCAAAATCAAAGAACTAAGATCTTAAAATGAATGTTCCAATTCATGACCTCCTCAGGCAGAAAACATGAATAACAATGAATTGATTAAGATAGGGAACATGTGCTTTTTTCATCTTTAAGCTCATCACAGCAAAGACTGACCAAATTTTTATAAAGATTAGAAAGAATAACATTGATCTTTCCTATCCAAATAACAAGCAAGTCACATGTATAACAGAAACAGTATTTGACTTGTATCCAGACTAATTTTAACAAGCATTCATTGCATAACTTAAGCAAACTCTCATTTCCAAACAGGCAGAACAAATAGAAAACACACTCTGAGGTAGATGATATATCATGGTATGAAAACAAACTGAAGACAAATTAAACAAGTTGATTACCAAAAAAATGCTAACAAGTACTACTAACTATAAAGAACTACTCTAAACCAGACATTTAACAAGAGATATCCATTCATTCAACAAAAGAAATATACCAGATTCAAAATAGAAAATCTTAATATCGTTTACTTAATCATCATTCAACATCCCAAAATCAAAGTAAAGACAGTAAATAATAACTTCAATCAAACAGCAAACCTAGTCTGGTTCCCAGACTACAAAATCCATTATATTCACAGAAATTAAAAGAAACAGGAAAAATAGAAATGTACCTCAAGTTAAGCTCTCAATACTTTGATTCTGATTGAACATAAACTTTACAGAAACCAGATACAATTTCAATAGAAGAGAAATTTAACTTTTACACTCATAATCAATTCTCAATACCAAATAGATTTTGATATTAGAATGGATTAAAACAGAAAGAATGAAGGAAATTGAAATCGAAATCCCAAAATCCCCCAATTTACAAACAGAAAAAACCCTAGAAAACTCGAAAAGTCCTTACAAAGTTTTCTCTCTGATTCTCTCTTCTCGAATGCTCCCTCTGGACCTCTCTGGAACCCCCCTCTTTGTGCGTTGCTTGCTTCGCCTTTTATCCTTCCTCTTTGTCTCGTCTGGGTACTGTCCTTTCCCCTTTTTTTCGGATTTCTTCTTCTTTTTCTATGTAGCATTTCTGTTACGCGTTGAGGCAATCTTCTGTGGTCGATTTCACCTTAGCTCGGCATGCACTCATCCTCTTCCTTCGTCATCTTCTTCGTCTTTGTCTCTGTCTTCAATTCCAGTTTCGATAGCTTCTTTCTGTTTCTTCGAACATAGCTTTCTGCCTTTGACTTTCAGTTTGGCTTCGAGTTCCTTCTGTTTCAATTCTCTTCTTTCTTTTTTTTTTTGTTTTATTTTGAATCAAAACGACGCCGCGTTTTGATTACTGAGTTTAATTGAAATCAAATTGTTCTGAATCGAACCAATTTGGTTCGATTCAGAATTTTGCCTTCTTTCAATTCCTTCCTTTCTTTTCTTTTTGTCTCTTCTTTTAACCCCACTTCTTTTATTTTTTTTTTCAATTATATCCTTCCTTCCCTTTTAAACTTTCAATTTTTCCCTATTCCTTTTCATTTCTTTCAAAAACATCCTTTTCTTATTTTTAATTCATTTTTTTCTTTTCTTTTTTTTTCTATTTTTCTTCTTTTTTCAATTTTTACAAAATAAATGAAAGTAAAACTAAAATAGATATTTTTTTTTGAATATTTTTCTTTTAAGATTTTGGGGTAAAAAATCGAGCGTCAACACTCTGCACCAGGCCAACATCTCTAAGTATCTCTTGCCTATGCCCAAACTGTCGCCTCACCCTCCCATACACGTGGAACTCGACCACCTCAAAAAATATCAGTGACATCTGAGTGGTCCAAATTGGTGCTCCCGCCCTACATGCCTCGGGTAGGGCGGCTAGGACGTCTGGCGAATACAGTATCTTAAAAACTATCGAAAAATAAACATTAGTTAGCATTTACAGACAAAAACAATAAAATATAACAGACTTAGAAACAAATAACTTAGAATCCTAGAGAACCAAGAGCTGGTCCCGATAGCCAAGTAAATTTGGCTCGTGACCTCTATCAAAATCTTCCCCGCTTGCCACCTTCGAAAATAAAGAAATATCAGTTAGCATATACAAATGAAGAAAATAAAATACAACGGAAACAGAAACATACTCCACGCCTATGGAAAATCATTAAACACTTGAGGATCAGGGTGGAAGTTGCAGTTGGAATGTCGATATCTGCTCCCAAGCCCACACTTGCGTATAGTAAATTTTACTCGTAAGTTAATTATACGCGCAAAAGTGTACTACCGAAAACAAATAACTATTAAAAATTTTAAAATACATGTAACAACAGTAGACATCAGTGGACGTAGTTTGCACTCTGTAAGGCTACATGGCACAACTGTCTGTATAGAAAGGCGAGAACAACACTCTCCCAACTATACTGTCGGTTGTCCTCATTGCCGCTCACCAATAAAATTAGATTTACACTGTTCTTCAACGCATCGCAGAACAGAAATGCTCTCAGCATCCACATCACAAAGTAGTGTGCTCTCTGCTGGTACACAACATCCGACAATCCATTTGGAACTTCCGTTTGTAGGTACCTCTGCAAAATTGTAATCGACTGTGCGAGATGTCACCGTCTTGCTTGGTGAATCCAAAAAATCCTCGTAGTACACATACCATCCTAGACCGGGCATGACATACCATCCCGTCCGTCGACCCGCAATCCCATCATTACCTCCACATCCTGAAGCGTGATTGTCGCCTCTCCGAAAGGTAAATGAAAGGTGTACGTCTCTGGACGTCATTGCTTCACTAGAGTCGTAAGTAGGGCCTAGTCATACTGGATTTACTCGATCCTCCATACCATCCCGAACCCTGACTCATTGATGAAATGAAAAGTCTGTACATTCTTCATCTCAAGTTGCCTCCACATAGCTGTGTCGGCTTGCTGAATACTGAGGGTCTAATCGTACCTCTCATCGCCTTGGAAAACGTAAAAGATCGCTGCTTCATATGTAGGAACAGTAAATCACGGACTATGGGTCCCTAATGTAAGACCCTCTCCTGCTGCGAAATAGAACATGAACCTCTCTTTATTGTTGCACGTAGTAAATTTTTATTTAGAAAACTAAAATTACTACACTTTACTGATTTTAAATATTATTAATAATATTAAACAAAATTATTCGTACAATCGTTACACATATATTAATTTTGTATGTAAATTAATAATAATAATAATAATAATAATAATAATAATAATAATAATAATAATAATAATAATAATAATAATAATAATAATAAATAATAATAATAATATTATTATTATTATTATTAATATTATTATTATTTTTATATATTAAATTAATATTAATAATTAATTTTTATATTAAATTCATTTAATATGACTAATAAATTATTATATATTAATTCAACAATATTAAATTAATGTTTTCAAATATTATTGATTTTAATAATATTAAATAAAATTATTTATACAATCTTAATATTGCTACACATATATTTATTTTTTATAATAATAATAATAATAATAATAATATTTATATAAATTATTAATAATATTATAATTAATAATAATAATATTTTATATATTAAATTAATATTGATAATTAACCTTTTATATTGAATTCATTTAATAGGACTAATAAATTATTAAATATTAATTTAATAATATGAAATTAATTTTTGAAATATTATTAATTTTAAACATTATTAATAATATTAAATAAAATTATTCGTACAATCCTAATTTCTCTATACAAACGCCGAACAAATTTAATTTTTCATAGTTTTGCTATCTCAAATATAAATAGGTATACTATATCATAAAATTTAACTAACACTAGCACAAAATTTAATTGAAACTATCTTCTAATGCCTAATATTTCACATTATGTATATTTTAAATAAAAAAAATTAACAAATTAAATAAAAAAAGACATGGTAAATAGTACTACATTTGCCTCAAATGTTGAATATCGCTCTGAAACTATTGAAATAGAACTCTACTCGCCAGAAATCTCTCAATTGTCAGATTTTTGTTGTTGGAATTTTTAAGTTGTGGGAATTTTTGCCAAATTATGAAATAAGTGTTTCACAATATCAACTTGCGAAACACCAGGAGAGGGACACGTGTCCATCTGTTACTGGACATTTTGTTTCGCAAGCACAAATTACGAAACTTAAAGGTGGGACACGTGGTGCCCAATAGTTATCTTCGGTAAAAATATCTGACAACAGTTTCCCAATTCAAAATTGCGAAACATACGTGTATGTCACATGTCTCTCTGTCGTTGGCTCCGAACATTAATAACGTGATTAATTTTAATTAATCATGCACTAATTTTTTATTTCAGATTGCGAAATTATTATGGTTTTACATGTTTGAATTGCGAAATTTGCTATTTAGCATATTCACATAGCATAAGGTGAATTTGGTATTGAGAGTTTGATTTTGGATACTATTTTGATACTTAAACCTCCCATTTACACGGCAACTAAAGTTTAAAACAGATTTCGGTGTTTTAAACGGAAATGACACGTCCTATTTTAAATGCGTTTAAAAATGGGAGAAAAACTAACAGAGATTTCAACTTCTATAATTAGCTAACATATAGAAGAATAAATAAATCTTGTACATTACCTTATAATCTGTCGTTAAACTTGATTAATTTTAACTTTAAGTCACTAGTTCTGCATGTTCTATTTCTGACAGCATACACAAATCATTTGTACTCCAATATCAACACGCTTATATCCTCAGATCAATCAACACACAAGTCACTCTTGCTCCTTATATAGTCAGCCAAAAATATATATATATTTTTTCATTAACTAATTCTTTGAATTTTGGATGGTTAGATTTCATCCCAACCAAAACTTAATGGATGGTCAAGATGTGTCAAATTATCCATAGTTTCATTTGGTCACTAAGTACATGCTCCCAATTTCACTTCTTAAAATTTTGGTGCTCATAGGTCAAATGATTAAAATGCCCATTTATAGAATTTTTATTATAACTTTTCGTATGTGCATTTTTTAGAAAAATTGTAATACAGTTTTAACAATACTATGATCCGATTAATTTTGAGAATATACTTTTAAAATTAGATATAGACACTATGAACAACCTCCAACCACATATTTTAACTTTATATAATTGTCCTTAAATTTCGAAAAATCCTATTTCGGTCCTTTAAATGCCCCTTCTTGATCTTACTTCATTTCTTTCTTA
The DNA here is from genome assembly GCA_948099555.1 of Croton setiger. NCBI lineage: Eukaryota > Viridiplantae > Streptophyta > Magnoliopsida > Malpighiales > Euphorbiaceae > Croton > Croton setiger. Next base: position 9,004 of record CANUEY010160941.1, on the reverse strand, counting down.
TAACTCTCTGTGTACTACTCCAAATTTAATAATTCTTGTGCCATTTATGCTATTTCTCATATTTTATAATAAGTTTTCTCTTAAGAATCTTGGACAATTGAGTTTTTTCCTTGTTTGGAAGGGTTACATAAACCAGAGGGTTTATTTTGTGACAATCCAAGTACATTTTGATCTTCTCCCATGTATATAGCATAGCCTCTCTACAACTATGACAATTATGCTTTAACTAATGCAAAACAGTAAAAACTTTATTATTTGTCATTCACTAGTTCAAACATTAATTTTTCAATCAATATAAGTTATCTCAATTTATTCATTCTCCTTCAATTACTCATTGGCAAGCTGCAAAGTGAGTACTTTGATATTTGAAGCAAATATGCATTATGATCTAGCGTTGTGTATTCTTCGTCTTTGGTCATTCATGTTTATACAGATGTGGATTGGGTGGGTGATACGTATGATCGAACCTTTACCTTTGGATATATCACGTTTCTTGGTACTTCACAGTTATTCTTGTGCTTTGATGACTTTAGGGATTATACATTAAGTTGGCACAAGAGCCTATTATCTATTGTGATAATGTTGGAGTGACTTTATCTTTCTCAAAATCCAATTTTCCATAGCCGAATGAAATATATTGCTGATCATTTTCATTTTTTCAGGAATAAAAAATATAACATCAACTTTTTTGAGTTCAACCGGCAGATTTCTTGACTAAAGCACGTAACCGTCTTTCTTCATCTTCTTTTCAAGGTAGTCATTGTTTAACTGGCCCTAACTTGTGGAGACATAATAGACAAGCAAAATCTCAATTCATAAGAAAACTAAATATCTTCTGTTATATTTAAATATGTAGATAGAATCTTAGTTATCATTCCTTAGCTAGTTACTGTCAATACTGTATAAATATGTAACAATTATCATTAATGAAAAATAATAACAGTTGAAATTGTCACTGGTTGAACTAATTAGTTTATAATTTCATCTAATCTTCAAACACCTAATACAAATCGGTTGAACTAATTAGTTTATAATTTCATCTAATCTTCAAACACTTAATACGGATACGGATTAATCTAGATTCAAGTACTACAAGGGACAACCCCTTCCAATCAAATTCAACTAGCTAATTTGTTTTTATATAATATAAGACACTAGAAACGTTGAAATTTGATTTTATTCAACAATAGAAAGTAGTGTGATTTTACAAACCTAAATAAATAAATGATGAGATGTATTGAATACATATTTTGCAGTCAAATCATACAATTAAATTAACCATATAATCTACATATATGAACTGGTGGCCCAAGATGAAGGACAAAAGGTAATAACATACTCTTTAGAACCACAGCTTACCAGAGGGGCTGGTGAATCAAATGCATAGCTGTAGTAATTAGGACAAGCTTCCTTAAATATATTTGAGTAAACATTGGGTTTGCATTTGTCAGGAGTGCCATATTTATTTCTACAACAAAATGTATCCAAGTTAAAAGCCAAACAAGCGCTTTTACACGCTACAATTTCCCCATTATTATTGATAACTTGTAGTTCGCGAGGGCATTGATTATTCAAATTCTTAGAGCAACTTTTAATTGTACATTTAGGGGTCAATTGACTGTCTGTAATTGAGACTGGAATATTATATCCGTCCACTAAGCTCACGTCGTAAAAATTGGGCTTACGTTTATCTGCTTGGAGAGAGATTTGTAGGAGCGTAACAGGAGGGGTGCCTATTAGCCCACTACAGGCTAATCGGCCATCACAATCCCCAGTTTGACAAGCCGGAAGCCAATTGGAGTTGAAATTGCAGCCTGTTCTTGCCCAAATTCTTCCAATCCAGTCCCATGGAGCAATTATTCGTTGAGATTGGCCTGATGCTAGGTAGAATCCACCATCAGCTAGTACTGGATGCCCTGTGTTTGGAGCTATTGCTGGCCATATAGGAAATGGGCATTTATTTTCTACATTAAATGTAACTTGATGTGCTATTCCAGGCCCTGCAAAATGTAAACTTCTAATTCAAATAATTTGCATGTGAATTTTTTCTAATATTAAGAAAAAATGTATTTAATAAAATAGTTTTTTTTTTTGAAAAGTAATAAATTAGAACTTTAAATTTTACTAAAGAAAAAAAGACCAGTTTGACATTCATATAAATGTCTATACATGTTTTCTATTATGTATATATTTTTGTTACATATCCTCATTATGAAGTATATGAATTGAAAAAAAAAAATACTATAAACAATATTTGTTATGTCAAGAAAAATAAACATTATATTTTCTAAGAAAATATTCTTAAGACCACTCAAAATCAATAGTAAATTTTTATGTCTAAGCATATAAACTAATGACAAGTGTCTCACAGTATAAGATTGTTCAAATCCCACCTGCAATTTTTTTTTTAAAAAAAATTAATAAATTTAGTTATTCACGTAAAAAGAAATTAATAATAATAATGGTAATTTAGGTACCTGAAAACAAAGAAATGAAGAGTAGGAAAGCAACAGAATTGTTCTTCAGCATCTTCAGTTTAGACTGAAATTTGTTTGAAATAAACGAAATGTCTAAAACCCAATTTATAGTTGAAGAAAAGTGGAAAAGGGACAACTTATCTTCTTGAATTGCACTTTAAGGTTTTAATAATAATGATAAACCAATCTTTATAGATAAGAAATTAACTTAATTACTTTATATATATATATATATTATTATCATTCCTTGAAGGTAATTCAAGAAGCAACATTAGGTAACATATATTAGAGAATGTGGGGTGTCGATTTAGCTTTAAATGAAGGTTATTTTAATGACTAATTTCACCATCAAATTGTAAAGTGAGATTTCTTTAAAGAAATAAAATGAGCTAATTTTAATTTCACCATCATAATATTGAAATCTTCAAAGCTTCATAAGTTTATGCAGCCCACTTAGAAATTGGTAGAGCTATCAGCTTCTCTATGTTTACTACTCATCAAATCAAATAAAACTAAAACTATAAAAATAACATACCATATGACAATCCTATCTCATATCCGTTCAACTCCTAAAACTTGCCCTTAATCTTTTATTCTTAACTTTTGTAATTCAATATTTTGTATCTGATTTTATTTTCTTATTTGTAGTATCAGAATCAAAGCCCATTACTCTCACAAGTTTTTTTTCAATCTCTTTCTTTGCCCTTTCATCATCACAACTGAAAAGTAATTAATGGAGCCACAAAGCTTCCTCTTAAACTCGCCTCTTTGAATGGTCAGTTCAATGCCTTTCTTTATGGGCTTGATTTATTTGGTTATTTGGATGAAAAATAGTTCAATGTGGAGCTATGCAATTTGGCTCTAATTCAACCTTATATTTGTTTCTACAAAAAAAAGCACTGAAAATAAAATAACATAAAAGGGAGAAACAAAATAATAAACAAGCTGCGAACAATTTAAAGCATGCTGAAATTGACAATAAACTGAATGTATACCAGCTATATACTGACTATATATGAATAGTAAAATTTAAGTAAAAATAAAAGGGAGCATAAGGTTTTTTTATTTTTTTATTTTTTATTTTGAGTTTATTGGGCTAGTGGCTAGGATTAAATTCCAAAGTTTCCTTATTTAAATTCAGGATTATGACAAAATTTAGTTTCTATCACTGCAAGGTAATTTAATTACATATTATTAATTATTTAAGTGATGAGAAAGAATATAATAACTGAAGAACTGCTTAAAATCTTCAACCGAACACAATATGGGTGTAGAACTTAAAAACAATTTCTCATGAATGAGAGATAAAATTTGGATAGGTACTATCTTGTGTGCAAATAGGGTATTTTTCTAAGCTAAAATGTGTTAAAAACTTAAAGAGAGCTAGAGTTTATATAATGTTCACCTATATCTAAATCCTAATAAAATTAGAACTAGATTTCTTCAAACCGAATGGCATGACTTTGTAACAGAAAGTCTTAAATTCCGTAATAAAAGCCATATTTGTTTTATCTTTCAGTGCCATCATGATCTGATTGTATCTTGAGAATCCATCCATAATGAAATAATAACTCATTCCATCTACATTGCCTATCAACAAATCGATATGGGGAAGCAGGAAATCATCCTTTTGTGAGGCCCTATTCAAATCTATGTAATCCTCACACACTCAGACACTTTCGTCCTTCTTCTGTACCGGAACTATATTAGCCAACCATTCTGGGTAATGCACCACCTCCAAGAACCCAGCTTCTATCTGTTTAGAAATTTCCGCTTTGATCTTTTCTACCCATTCTGACCCTGCCCGTCTTCTCTTCTATTTCATTGGCTTTTTATCCGAGACTGCTAGGATAAAGTGTTCCGCTATTAACCTGTTTATCCTTGGCATATCTTCATAACCCCAAGTGAAACCTTCTTCATGCTTCTTTAAATAGACTTTCAAGTCTTCCACAGTGTCAGTTCTTAAGTCTATCTGATTTTAATATTTTTGGAGTTTTCAATTGTGCTTAAGTTAAATTCAATGTGATGTGATGCATTAATATTAATGTGCATGGAATGATCAGAAAAATGCAAAAGACCATCAGGAAAAAGATCACAAAAATAAGCAAAATTCATGTTAATATTATTAAATGGTAACGATAAACCACAACAATCGTTCTCAAAGTCAAAATCATGAAAATGACTATTTTGGGTATTATTAGCATGTTGAGGACTGTTTCGAAATTTTGCATGATAGTGGACTGTTTTGGGTAGTTTTATGCTTTAAGGGACTTTTTTTGGCAAGATTGCATGTATAAGGGCTGTATGTGTAATTTTTATGTTTGTAGGGACTGTTTTAGTAATTTTGCATGTTATGAGGACTATTTCAAAAATTTCCAAATGTTTAGGGACTATTTTGCCTTTTTATATGTCTAAGGTGTTGTATTGATGATTTTATATTTTTAGGTGTTGTTTTATAATTTAAGCCTGTTTTGGGTGTTGTTTAGCAATTGTGGCATGCTATAGGGACCTTTATGTAATTTTACATAATGTCTTGCTTTAGTAATTTTGCATATTAGGAGCTATTTTATAATGTTTGTGGACTGTTTTACTAATTTTGCATGTTTGCTGTTTAGGAATTTTCAAAAAATGTAAGGACCAATTTAGAATTTTTCATGATCTAGGGTATCTTTTTGTAATTTTACATGTTTGTTTTAAATATGTTATTTTATATGTTTATGGGGTGTTTTGGGTTTAAATTAATTAATTAGGCTCAATCAAGTAGAATGTATTTAATTAGAACTGATTTGTAAATATTTTCTCTTAAGGAGAAAGAATATTTAGATTTAAGGGGTGGACGTCTATTTCTGCAAATTTATTTTCCTGCACTCTACCGCTTTTCATGTATGTGTTTGCACGAACGACCGTCAATCACCAAAGTAGGAACATCGTTCCTTAGTATGTGTTTGCGGAACATAAAACGTCACCCCTTATTTTAATTATTCTTTCTCCTTAGTAGAAAATATTTACAAATTGTTCCTAAAATAAATACATTCTACCTAATTAATCCCTAAATAATTTATTTCAAACCCCAAAACACTCCCATAAACACATAAATAACACATTAAAACAAACATACAAAATTACCAAAAGACCCCTAGGTTATGAAAAATTATAAAATGGTCCCTATATTTTTAAAAACTTACCAAATAGCCCTAAAGCATGCAAAAATATAAAAACAGTCCATTGAGAAAATAAAAATTATAAAATTGTCTCTAATATGTGAAATTATCGAAACAAGAGACATATAAAATGCAAAATTACAAAATAGCCCCTTGCATATACTTAGATTATGAAATTATGAAACAGTACCTGTAGACGACCCGATTTTCGCAAACCGGTCGAACCGCCGACGGTCGGTTTTCCTTTTATGAGCAAAAGGGTTTTCTTGCAAGTTTTGTGTTTTCGAAAAACGGTTCAGTTTCGTTTTTTAGGAAAACTGGTTAAGGCGATGAAAGCCGATTTTGGATGTTTGCCGAAACTAGTCGGTCTTAAAAATTCATTTTGAGTCGCCACCCATATCGGGAACCGGTTTTTTTTAAGAAAACCAAAAAGATTGACTCCGTTTTTAAATTTGGATAAGGCACAAAATCCGAACCAGAAGATTTGGGTAAGCGGGTAGGGTACGTTAGCCGAAATTACAATTTCGACTAACGCCCGATTTAAACCGGCCTCTAAAACCAAATTCGATTTTCCGAAATTAAAGTTAAGACTTATTATTTTTGAAAAGCCGCTAGCGATGTTCCTAATCGGTGATTAAATGTCATTTGTAAAAATCACATGACGGAAAACGATAAAGTGCTGAAATTAAATTGCAGAAAAATAAATCAACCCTTAAATCTAATTATTCTTTCTCCGATTTCCGGAGAAAATAATTACAAACCGATCTCCTAAAATACATTCTACCCGATTATTTCCCGAAATTAAACCCGGTGCCCAAAATAAGCAATTTAAAGCATTTATTGAAGAATTGCAATTTAGTCCCTAAACTATTCAAAATTGCAATTAGGTCCCCGGAGGGAAAAATGTTTACTTTAGCATGCAAAACTTTTAAATATCACCAAGCAACGCTTAAAACATATTAAACATGTTATTTAAACAATTATAAACAAAATATGAAAATTTGCAAATTAGTCCTCGGACTTTAGGAAAATTACGAAAATGCCCCCTCGGAAGGGAAAATTGCAGTTTCGGCATACACGGCATCACAAATTAACAAAACAACATTTAAAACATAAAAGGCACGACAAATAGGTAATAAAAAGCAAAATATGCAAAATTACATTTTGGCCCCCGAATTTTACAAAATTACAAAATTGCCCCAAAAGTTATCTTTTATTGCAAATTAACCCCAAAAGCGGTTTAAAACATTCAAATCATGCCAATTTATCATTTTAGTTCAATTTTGGAAAATTACCAAATTGGTCCCCGGATTTTGTAAAATTACAAATTGGCCCTCGAACTTAAATTTTATTACAAAAATGGTCCCAAAGCAGCATATAAACAGGCTAGACATGCTAAATTTACAACTTGGTTCAAAAGTTGGGAAATTGCCATTTGGTTCACATATTTTCCAACAATTGCATTTTGGTCCCAGATTGATTTATAGACAAATATGGCATTCCCATTTCTGTTTCCTATGCATTTTCCATCCACACACATTATCATATGCCATAACAGTTCCAGGATGCACATATGCAATCAACTAGGCAAACATTGGTGAATTTAAGTCACTACATTCTCATAATGCTGAAGAGATGCATATGCTGAAGCTGGACTAAGACTCACAAAGAAAGGGCAGTAGCATTTACAGTTTGGACACAAGATAGAGACTTAAACAACATAAAGGTCTGGCCAAAATCAGGTAACATACACAAATTTTATGCACAACAGGGAGCAAAACATTATTTCAGATAGCATACTCAAGGGTAACCATTCATACAGATATGCATTAGAGGCCTGACCTGGATCCCCCTTTAGTCAAAACTCTTTCTAGAGGCCATATATTCACACAAAGGCAGAGGCAACATTTTCTTAACAAAACCTAATGACCAATTTTGGAACTTGTTTACCACACAGAACCAGAGGCACAGACTAACAGACACAACTGCAAACTAAACCTACACTGTTTTAACAACACACAGCAACAAAAGAATTCATCCCTGATATGACTAAGCAACATATAAGCTGAAGACAGATAAATGGGGCAAACTTTATTTACAATGCAACATCAAGACTGCATTGTAATCAATCATAGCATGTAACAGAAATTAGAATAGCCCTTTGAACAAAAGCAACAGTGAAGGAGCTTCATATTTTCTAAATGGAACTTTAGGTGTTTAACTAACCTGTGAAAATGAGATAAACTAGTAGGGGCAGACATCATAAATAGAGGCCTAAATCACAAGAAGGGGGGAATTACATGACAGACTGGTTGGAATAAGGCCAGATAAAGGCTGAAACTGAAAGGCTTCATAGCAACATACATTCTGGGATGAAGATCAACAACTGTATGAACTCTATACTCCTACATGCATTCTAATATCCACCTGTACAACCTACCATGGCAACCCAGAAAGCATGAAGACAACAAGCAGCTTATATGATTTCATAGGCAGACAGTTTGGCATGCAATACAATCATGGGATGACAGTTTGTTGAAGTGAAACTAATTTGTAAGCAGTGATCCCAGATACAAACAGAGAGCATAGATTCCAAAAGACAACCAAACAGACTTGGACTCCTTACAATTTAAACAACAGGCAGCAGAACCCAGCAATCTAGAAGCAACTCATGCTTCTAACTAATCTACTATATGGTAACATAGTTAAGCAAGCATAAAAGGATGACAAACCACAGCCTAACCAATATCCTTACCCAAACCAGAAACAGAAAGTATAATGACATGGGAACATGCTAAATTGTTATCATATATCAACCAGACAAATGAGCAACAGATTCAACTCAAACGGGTTCCCAGCAAAAACTGTTCATAACAAGGTAACACTATCAACTCATTATGGTCATCCTATGCAGTGTAAGAACAGAAAGCTTAGAATGAAATATCAACAGAGATAAACTCACAAACTGGATTTTACACTTGCATAGGCATTAACATCATATTAGACTCAGAAATTAGATTGAATCATTCAATCAACAGGAACAAACATTCATTTAGTCAGGTTCTAGCATGTACGATTCCATCATAAACAGAAAAGCAAGACAGAAAAGAGAAGAAAAATACCTCAATCTGAAGCTTTATTCTTTATTGCTAATCCAGCAAGAATCTTTACAATTTGTGTCTGATTACATCATTTACAATAATTCTCCTAATCTAATCTTTAATTCTGAGCACTCAATTTACAAAAATCCCAAATCGAAACCCTAGGTCAGAAATCCCCAAATCCTAATTCATAATTTGGAAACCTAAATTCCAAATTGGAGCATGAGAACTCCAATTCGAATTACAACAAGTTTATTCCCTCACC
>CANUEY010160930.1:0-46991 GCA_948099555.1 Croton setiger | reverse complement strand
TTGTTTAGTTTTTCACCTTAAGCCTCTAATTGAATAATGATACAAATCTTAAACCCTAGCCAATTGTCTTTCTTCTTTACCCATTTTGGTTTGGTTTTGTGAGTAGGGACCATTGAATTGACGACACGTCCCCAGTGGGTGGCAAGCATAACTATCCAAGATGTTACATCTCCATATTTGTGAGCTTACTAGTTGATTGTAAGCTCAATCCCTTTTCTACACTAATTCTTTACCCACATTTACTTTGTTCATATGTATAAACCAATAAAATTTTGACAGATATGCTCTCCAATTCCTTGTGTTTATTATTCCTCAATGATGACTGTCAAATTTTATTAAAGGGTTTATATACGGTAATAAACAATCATATATAACCATAACATGTTAAATTGTAGTTTTATGCGGTTTATTATTATTACAATATCCATAATTTAAAACACAATTCAACTATACTCATCCTCTTATTAAATTAATGTCTAAAGATTTTTATAAATTTCTCTAAAGAATATGTTAGAAACAACATTTAAACCGTTTGGGAGTGGAAATAAACAAGACTAATATCTTGACGCGCATAATTGCTCAGACATCTTGGCATCACCTGCAATCTTCTGTTGTGTGATCTCAATAATTCTCTAATTTACCTTTTTGGATGGGCAGAATACTATACGTTCCACTATTTATTTCTCTCAGGGTTTTATATGCTATTAAATATATCTTTAATGGAAAGATAATATTTAATATAAAATTGTCTAAAATAAAAATTATTCTTTTAATTAAAACAATAATAAATAATATTTTAATTAAAATAATTTATTATTTTTTAAATAGTATAACCCAACGTACAGTACAAATAACTAAAACACAATAGAGACAAGAGAAATAAATTTTAATAAGAATCCTTATAGTACTAATTTCTATTGACTGTTTGGATTTTTAATTTTTCAAAACACAAAAAGGACAAAAATTTTGGGGCTGATTTACAAACTTTGGGTGTTTCCAAAACTGGTGACAAAAATCGTCTGCGAAACACGGTACGAAACTAGTCGGTTTTAGAAAATATTTAGAGTCGTCACCCGTTTCATAATTTTTAATTTTCTCAAAAGGATTCCAAATTTATTCAAAATGACCTGTTTTTAATTATAAGAAAACACTGGTTAAAAAAATTAAGAGATCTGGGTAAAAAGGTAAGGTACGACGAATTAAGTATCACTTAACTTGCCGCTCGACAAAACCGGTTTCTATAATTTATTTTAATTTCAAAAAATTTAGTTAAATTTTATTATTAAGAAAAATCCAATTTTGCAATTACTCTAAAAATAAGACTTCAAACTCAAAACAAAGCTAACCAATTAAACTCAATGAAAAGCTCAAGTCTGGATCTTGAATTCGGAGTGAGTTCCATTTATTGGAATGATAATTCTCGGTAAGTTAGGTAAAGACACTTTATGTTTGTACATTAAGTTAATAATTGTATCTGTGTCTCGGTTTAGAGATTGATGATGCACTTTATGTGAGTTTATAAAGTTTCATTTTTATGTGAGTTTATAAAGTTTCATTTTTAGAGATTGATGATGCACTTTATGTGAGTTTATAAAGTTTCATTGTGTAAATCTTGTAAGTGGATTTTAATCCGACACATGAAATAAATTAAGCGACAATTTTAAAAATATATTGTTATTTAAATAAATTTTCAATAATTTATTTAATATAACAACATATATAATCTTAGCATGAGGAGTATAAATTATTGTGTTATGGAATGGTAAAATTAATAAGTAGTTGATTATGAATTTTTAATGGAATAATTTTTTATTAATTATAATAAGAATATACTGGTCCTGTATGTGTTGTTATTATAATTAGTAGCCTTATTTATTTTATTCCTACATTATCTGTTGTGCCTTGGTTATTTGGACTGTATGTGGATTATACTATTTAAATAATGAATAAATTATTTTAATTAAAATATTATTTATTATTATTTTAATTAAAAGAATAATTTTTAGTTTAAATAATTTAATATTTAAATATTATATTCCCATGAAGATATATTTAAAAAAATATAAAAAGATAAAATTCTTACGGAAATAGATAAGAGGAACGTACATTGTTATGTCTATCTAGAAAGTTAGTCTACAGAATAATTGAGGTCACACAGAAAAAGATTGTAGATGATTTTAAAATTTATAAAAAGAAGAGCGATTTTGCGATGTTAGTTTTGTTTATTGATTTATAATCTTGATTAGCCTTTACTATTGTTTCGATCTAAGTTATTTCAGTTGTTGTTTATACCCGCTACCAATATAAAGTAAAAAAAAAAAATTGTATTTGTTGAAAATGATATAGTACCATTACTGCAATAATTCGTATAACTATAAATTTGAAAGTGTTTTTAACAAACTTTTCAGTTGTTCGGTTGAGTATGGAAATTACGTGGAAGCCAATGATAAATTTATGTTGCAACAAATTAAATTTAGTTTTGTTTAATGTCCAATATCTTGAAAGCTTTATTGAAAATCTTAGATTAAAAGCGTAATGATGCATTAGGAGCTGTCTGCTTTATTCTTTCGAAACGAGAATAACTTTTAAAATCCATAAGAGACCCAATGATGGTGAAAGAAAAGATAAACTGATTTAAGTAAGTTATCAATTTGGTATCTTTACAAAACAAAAGGGTAGTGATAGAGAAGGCTTTAATTAAAGGGAGTCTTAGGAATTTAGAGGAAGGAATCTAGGGGTCTATTCGTAACCTAACAACTTATCATTAATTCTTATATATGCTATCAATTGATGATCATCCATAACACAATTATTAGTATTTTTTCTTGGCTTAATTTCAGTAAATATTGCAATGCTTTGTTTGGAATGATGAAATAGAAGAAAATATATAATAAAATTTTAAACTAAATGGTGTTCATATGTTCAACTCTATTTTTATTCATATATTTACTTACACTACTCACATTACCATACAATCTTTATCCTTAACTTTGTGCATAATATTTAAAATATATGTTTTTATTTATGCATTTTACTTGAGTAAACTAGTCCTTATTAATTGAAATAATAAACTCTATTTAATTATCAAATAACATTTTTATTTATTCTTAAAATATTATTTTTCATTGTTAGTCTTCTTTATATTTTCTCATATTTATCAACTAAAACTTTATCGCTCAATCGTTGTATTCTTTGTCTGATTTCCTCCTTCATCTGTTTAGCTTGAAAGCTATTGTAGACTGTTATTAGTAATAACGGCGATTAACTCTATTTATTACAACTGTCTCACTTTTAGAAGTTCAAATGTGACTTTAATTTTTATAAATTATGTAAGATATGATTAAAAATTGTCAAAAATTGATTGGTCCCCATTTTGACTTGGTCTCTGGCCTAACTCTACATATGATATTATGAGTACTTATCTCATTTGAACTGAATGATTGGATTTCCAATTTCATCATGTTAATATATGTAAATTTGGTGTCTCACATTTTTCTTTAAATGAACACATGAAAAAATTAAAAAGAAAAAACGTTCTCATTAAATTTAATAATATTTTTAAAATTTTATTAATAAAAAAGAAGAAAAATGAACAATGTATATATTTCTACAAAACCTGTATAATAATATAATTGTAATATAATATATATATATATAATAGCAGTATAAAAAATGTACAATAAGTTTGAATTTTTTTATATTTATACAATTTTTTATTTGTGATTTTTTTATTAAATAATTTTTTTTATAAAATAAATTAATTAAATGTCCATTTTTATTTTTAATTCTGTCATCCATTCATTTTTAAAAATAAAATAAAAAGGTAGTTCAAATTTATATATCTCCCCTTCATTTCATGATGTCCAGCCAGTCTAGAGACAGCGGTCGTTCTTGAATATGGGCTTTGCTTGTAAATCTTGGGCTTTGCTGGTAAATGTTGGGCCTGTCCCTCACTTCTGCAGCTATGTTAATTAAAAGCCGATGGAGGCGAACGACAAGCAAATATAAATTCCGGTTTTTTGACTGATTTGGCATATCAATCAAACGACCATTCGAGTAAAGAATGGTAAAGGCTAAAGATTATTGGCGGGAAAACAAACTGGAAATTTCTCTATCTTTTACCCGTTAGATTCATTGGCCCTCCATGGCCACGTTTCCAGAAATAGCTGATCTCTTCTCCAAACTTGCCTTTCACCTCCAAACCCTAACTCACAGTCCACCAACCGACAATCGAGAAGAAGAAGAAGATTCTTATTATATTGATCTTGCGATTTCTAAGCTAAATCATTCTCTCAATCTCGTCGACAATGCCGGGGTTAATGTTTTGGATACCGCTCTTTCTCTCATGTGTTTCAAAGCGCCACAGGTTTGTTCTTTTTAGACTTTCTCCTCCTAGTGTAGTTCACTGCTTAGAGTTGAGTTGATTTTTTTTTTTTTTTCTCTGGTCTCTTTTAGGTTTTTAATTCTATGATCGAGTACTTGATCAGGACAGTTACTAGTGTTTTGCAATCTTCTGTAAGCTGTACAGTGTTGCGGTTCGAGACAGAAGAGGTTTTGCAGGTTGGCAGTTCCATTTCACAGCGAGATTGCTTTGAATTCATTGATGTTGTTAATGATGTTATATCGAAATTGGACGAACATGGTGAGTCTCCTCTGTAATCCGATTTCAGCTTAATTAATTATTAAGTTGTGTTTATACACGACTTAGTTAATTAATCAGAAGCTTTAATGTGAAAAAATCATATAATAACGTGAGTTGTGATGGATCCTTTAATAAAACTGATAGCTCGTAATGATTCAGCTTGTGTGTGTGTGTGTCTCTGTGTATGTGTGTGTATATATATATATATACACACTGTAGTGTTCTATGTGTTTCGTTAGACATGAAAATTTTGTGTTTATCATCTTGTATTTGTTAGGGATACCTTCAAGTTTGCTTTTACATGCTGCTGCTAAAGTCATGGTTTCATCATCCTACTATAGATTCTTGGTTCCATCGATGCATATTTTGGATTTTCACTCAATTGATAGAAGAAGCATTGTCATCTCAAATTTCGTCCACCATTTGCCTAGAGAATCCTCTCTTAACAACCATGAAATACCACTGAGGTTAGTCATGGATGGAGTTTTTCTTTCTTTTTCTTTTAAGTGTTTCTCATTAAAAGAATGTGTTGTATGCATAATTTCTTGAGGTTTATTGTTGTCTTCCTTCCAGAAAAGAAAAGAGAAATTTTTTAATGTTAAAAGCTTCATTAATTTTTTTGAGATTGCATTTTCTAAGATGTCACGTTGCTTCTTTCTTTACTTCATCTTCAACTTTACCTATTGTTTTCCTTTCTTTCTGCAGGTTGCTATCCTGGTATATTGATCCACTAACCTTAAAGCATGATATTTCAAATATTTTGCTGGACACCATGAAAAGACCTTTCCTTTCTTTGAGCAAAGGATTTTATGAGAGGATGGATTGGCGTTCCACTATTATTTGCTTGGTGCTTTCTCCATCCTTGTTCATTCAGACGAGAGCTCTATTACATGATTGGTTTATGCTGACGTGAGTTCTTATGCCATGATTTTATGGATGTCCTCGTCTCATTTGTTCACCCTATGAAGAATCTAGTGCATGCTTAGTAGAGTATAATATTATCAAGCATGAAATGAATTTTAAGTTCATTAATACATTTCATTGTGTTTAATTATGTTCCATAACATATGATCACTTTCTATAGTAAATGTACTTAATGCATACCTTCATCTTATTTGAAAATGTTCTGAGAATTTCATTGTTGTAGGCTCTGATAAGCTGCCTAGATCTGTTCGCATGGTCTAATTGAACAATTTGATAATTAATTTGATTCAACAACTATTACTTAATTTGTGATATCTAATACTTTTACTTCAACGTTGTAGCTGCTATTCAAACTCATCTCATATGATCACCGAATGTATAAAATGTACCTTGTTACATATGCAACAGGGGCATGGGTCCAGTACTAGAGCTTCTGATTGAATTGGTTTCAGTCATACTAGATGTTATTTCTAGACCTACATGGTGGGGTATTTCAATGGAGTTGGGATCAAAGCTGCCATTTTCTAATGTATATTTCCCCTGCAAAAACTACTGGTTTAGGATCTTTTCTGGACCTCTCTCATCTTCAAGTTTTCTCAGATTAGTACATGGTAACACTGATATGACTTCTAAGCCACCAGCAATAAACATCATGTCATTGGTTGATTCCAAATCTCTCTGGTATATTCTTAATCCAAGATAATGAAAAATGCTTGTGGCAACTGTTACTTCTTGATCACGCGTTATTTATTTGACGTAGTTCGTAGCAGGTCTTTGGCGATCAGCTTTCCAGATTGGTTCCATTTGGCTTCAGTTTTACTCTTCTTCAACAGTTCTTTTCAAAATACATCTGCATTAGGAATACCTGAATTTGGTGAAAAAAGTGGCCTGAAACTGCCTGCAGATGCAGCAAGTTACATTGCATGGATTCTGAGTCCCGATAATAAATCTCTTCAGGATTTGCTGTTTGATAATTTAGTTAAAATATCAGAGAGTTGGACTCTGAAACAAACTAACTTGGACATTTGTGGTAGAGGAGCAGCTGACTACAGGAAGAAACTTAAGAAACACGCATGTTATGATGTTGAGGAGGATCTTAGTCTTGGAAACAAGTACAGTTATCAAGATATTGGCCTCTGGCTCAGAGAATTCCATAGTATCATACAGCATGTTTATGAACCTATAAAAAACATATCATCTTCCTTGGGAGAAAAATTATATACTTCTATTTTGAGGAAAAATATGCTTTTCAGGAAAATTCCATTAGGTATTTTGATTGGCTACTCTAGTTATGTGAAGGAAGATGGATTTGAACTGCTGTTGCATTATGCTGCAACCGGTAGGGTGCTTCATTCAACAACAGGGAATGCTAGAACAGCTCATTTAGGACAAAATTCTGGAGGACTAGGGGAAATTCTCGGAAGTAATGACTGTACTCGTGAGGAAGCTATATCAGGTGTTTGTCTTGTCTTCAGCTTAACGGATACTATTGATAGGATGTCAGCTTCACTATTTGATAATGAGCAAAGTGGAATGGATATTATTTCCCAGGTGAAATTGATGGCAAGCAGGTATTTGATTAAGTGTATCAATAGGATAATCCAGCCAGATATGGTTGGAAATGAAAATGTGATGCTGGTGGATCTGCATAATAGATTGGAGCAATGGCAACATCAAGGTCAAGAAATGTTGAACCTTGACAAAGATATAGATAATACCATTAGGCACTTGAGTAATAAATTACTACTATTATCATTATGATTGAATTCTGAAATTTTGTGATGTTTCTTGATTTTTTTCTTTTTATTTGTATTCTGTTATTAACCATACTAGCATGGATATAGACCAGAAGAAAGATATATGTTCATTTCTGTTCTTTCATAAATATTATTCACAAGGATATCAACAAGTTGCTGCATATAGCTAACATCAACAAGTTGCTGTACATAACTAATATCAAAAAGTTGCTGTATATAACTAACATTACAACATCCTTTAGCTTTACAAAATGCATATTGATGCTTTTATGCTTTAGTATTTGGTGGTAACTCTCAGAAGAGTTTGAAAATTTTATGCAGAATTGCAGTATGTACTCAACATGTGTTGATCTTTTATTTCATTTGTTAAATTAGCTGCTTTGGATTTTGAAGTCTTCAACTGCATTGAATCTCAACAGAAAGCTTCTTCGGGCTGTTTGGACATGGATCTCCTCCAAAATTTTGAGGATCCACGACAACTTCACACGACTGCTTTCCAAGACATGCCTGAAACAAGCTCTTCAGGTTAGTCACTATTACAGTCTTATTGACTAGAGTATTTATAAACTATCCCTGTGTTATTAGCACTTACCTTTTGGAAAGGTTCCCATGATTTTTGAGCATGACAACTTCCTTGTGAGTAAAATCCACATCTTCCCTTAGGCCAACCATAGCTAGCAAAATTTATCTTAGTCATTGTCTGGCCTGGAGGACACCATAAGTGAGCTTTTGGTTTTGTCGGAATTATCTGCCGCCAGTTTTGAACTGCCGGTTGATCATCATAAATATCAGCACAAACAGCTCCAATAATTCTTTTAACCATAGAAACTCCAGTTGGATCCCCGCCCATTTCTTCCAAAACAACTAATAGATTTCCTTTTGGATTCAACCACGAGCGAGGAACATGGTAGTATTGTTGAGAAGGGCCTCCGCATTTGCTTTTACATTTATTATCAGTATAAGTTCCTTCATAGCCACAATCATTACAGCTTCCACGAGCTGTATTTGCAGGCCAGTGCCGTCCTATGCTTTGACCATTTATGTATACCTGCCCTTTTCCCATGCTGCTCATATCTAAAGCTAATGGGTCATTTCCAGGGGGTGCATCAAAAGTAGCCTGAATTTTTATTAACAATTAATTGAATTTCATGTAAAAATGAAAAGCAAAACAAAATTACATTAGAAGTGAGATTGGAAATCATAATAACTTTTACCTTATACCAAGTCAATGGTTGTCTTTTAGCTAATTGCGGTCCTTGTGCCCATTTAACTGATGAACTCCCTGCCCACGTAGGAAGCTTTAAATCTTCACCCGCCAAACCAATCTGCAATTAGAAACACAAAAAATAAATAAATGGTCCTGTATATGTTGTGAAAGGGAAGAAAACATACATAGGATGGAGAATAGAATTAATCAAATGAACTTTGGAGTTGTGAAGCTAAAATAGTCTCCAGGATTTAGTTGCAACTAGTCTTTGTTAAAGGCTACTTAATCAGAAAACAGAAGAGAAGCATATTAAAAAACCTTATAAGACCATTTCCATTTGGACATGTCTAATGTTCCTTGATTTAGACCTTGCAATGTGACTGGACCTAGAACACCAGCATTCCATGTGTCGTAGTGGACTCCAACATTCTGAAATTAAGTATTAGTGAGTTGATACACTTTTAGGCATGATCAAGGATATTACAATTAGATTAATAGAGGAAGATGTTAATTAGAACTAACCGGGAGACCCACAGTAGCGCTCAACAAAGAGATCTGATTAGTACCGGCATGCAACTTCACTCTCTGGCGAAATGTTAGCCTAGGTTCCTTTAATGACCCATAACTAGTACCTGCAATGCGTATACAAATTAGCTAATATGTTAAGAAAAGTAGAAAACAGTTCATTCAAATCAGTATTTGAAAAATGATATTAATATATCTACCTGCATATTGGCCGTTTATAAAAACATGCAAAACATGTCCTGCTGATTGAACTGTAAGAAGAGGGTTTTGTCCATTCTTTAAAAACCCTTCAGTAGGATCAATATTCACACTGAAAAAAGACAAACAAAATTCAACTGTTAGAAACAAGAATTTTACCCACAAATTATATGAGCTTACAACATTGTCGGATTACTCACTTTGTCATATACCATAAATAGTCCGTTTTATCAGCAGTAATATACTTTTGTTCCCACAAGCCATCATGTGTAAATGTCCCAGTGCCATAACCAGTTGTAACTACATCTTTATATGATTCCCAAGAAAATCCATTAATAGCTGGCATCATCCACATCTGTGTACTTTGTGCACCAATCTATATTATAAAAATTACCACAAACATTTCATTAATACAAATACAACAATCCTGAAAGTTACTAATAATTTTTTTATCTATATTACTCCTTACCCTGGCAGTGTTATAAACTACAGTTTTGCAATCAGGTAGAATGCTAATAGACCAAGGAGGAAGCCAATACTCAGCGTTCCTAAACTTAACTTTTACAGAGTATTGTGTGTCATAGTTTGCTAAGAAAGCAGCACATGCTGTCTTTCCTTGGTACACGTGTGCCTGAAATACGATTATAGAAATTGATTAGCCATAAAATTTAATGAAGCTTTAATTTCTCTCCAATTTGCTTCTTTATTAGTGTCTTACCTCTTGATTCTTTCCTAGTGATGTTATTGTTGGATCTACAGAGATTAAAGCAGGTTCACATAGCTTGATGGCTTTATGTAAATCTCTTAGATGTCCCCATTTTGGATCATGTGGTAGTCCTAAAATCAAATTCAACATAAGACATTGATTAAATAGATCAACAGTATTAAGTTAGTGAAAATGGCATAAATTATATTATAGGAATAATTACCATATTCATCAAGAGGGGCATCATAGTCATAGCTAGTGGCCATGAAAAGACCGGCAGTTCTTCCAAAATTAGTTCCTCCATGGTACTGTTGAAAAAGATAAGAAAATCATTAAAAAATTTGAAATAATTACAATATATAAATGACCTGTAATTTAATATTAGTGCAGTTACCATGTAATAATTTACAAATGAGCCTCTATTGGCTATAAATCTTGCAACTGAAAATGCTGTGTCTTCTGGTGGTCTGTAAGGAACTGGAGCACCCCATTCAGTGTACCTGATAAAAAAAAAAAAAAAAGAATTATGTATGTATAAAAAAATTAAATCATATATATACAAAATACTGATTCTAGGTAAAATCAAACACAATAACTCAAAAAAAAAAAAAAAAAAAAAAAAAAAAAAGAGGGTATTCGATGTTCATCACCACCCGGGCCAATTTTATTTCCACATTTTTGGTTTATTATTCTTATTTGGTACGTATCCTTCACAATAAAATCCATTGCAGGTATCGATCTGCATGTCACCAAATGAATGGACAATCAAAATAAATTTAAAAATCTTTTTTTTTTTTTTTTTAAAAAAAACTATTTTCTACCAAAAAAATATATTATTGTTATGTTGGAAGTCGAAAAAAATTCACGTACAGTAGGATCAGGGGCATCCTGTTGTTTGCACATAATCCATGGAACTCCAGTCTTAAGACCTACTGCCATTGCAGCTGCCCATTGTGTATAAGCCTTACCTGGTGCACCAATTTCCCATTCTACTGGTCCATATTCATTTTCTATCTGTTTATAAGAAGGTAAAAAAAAGAAGAAAGAAACCTGTTAATTAAACATTAAAACTTATAATTAAATATATTAACATAATTATAATGGACTAACTTTACTAACCTGAGACAGAATTATTGGACCTCCTTGAGGTTCAAACAGATTTTCTGCTTTCATCATCTCAACAATTTTGGTTGTGAACTTTTGCATTGCCGCCTTAATTATAGTTAATAATAAATAAGTTTAATTATTGTCCTGGACGGAGCTGGAGACAAAAGCTATTGAAGAAAAGAACATTTCAAAATCGTAATAAAAATTTCGAATCACCAAACCTTGAAAGGGCCATTATTGGTTCTAAATTCAATTCCAGGAACATATTTTAGCCACATAGGGAATCCCCTGCACAGAACAAAACAAAACGTTAATTAAGATTATTTTTAATTAATCAAAATCAGCTTATTAAAAGATAGAATTAATTAATTACTTACCCAAAATTCCATTCTGCACAAACATAAGGTCCAATTCGTAAATGAACATAGAGACCTGCTTGCTGTACTAACTTGATGAACTTAACAAGGTCATATCTGTCCTGAAAATAATACTGCAAACATAATAGATATAACATATCAGAAATCAATTGTAGCTCTGTTCTTTAAAAAGCAGAAAGTTTGATTCGACAATAAAAAGTGTATGCAGTTTTTGAATTACTTGTCCTTGATTAGGTTCATGTCCATTCCAGAAAACGTAAGTTTCTATCACATCCAAGCCTCCTTCTTTCGCTTTCTGAATAAGACCTGGCCACATCTAAAGGCATAAAAATAAAAAATTAACTCAAAAGTTATTTTTTTTTAGGGGAAGGGGTTTATAGTAAAATGGTAATACAAGTCAAAATATTAGTGGACTGTAGAGCATCATGTTCATGTAATGTATTGGACTCTGACATGACATTAGTGTTTGTGTCAACTATTGACACAAATTTGAAAATTGTGGTGATGAAATGGATAAAATAGTAAACATCATCGATTGCATGTTTACAATTTTAATACCAAACTTTTCTAACAGCCTAAAAGTAATTCCAAAATATTAAGAGCCACAAGGAAATAAACCCAAGAAAATAATTGTATATTATAAGGTTGTGGGCTCAAATTCAGCAATAATAAGAATAATAATAATAATAACAATTATTACTACTATTATAAAAAAAAAGCAAAAAAAGAAAAAAAAAAAAAAAGTGGATGATTTTTAGGTACCTGAGGAGTGCTTCTGGGGTAATGGATAGACCCAGAAAAAAGGATTCTTCTTTGTCCATTGATTATAACAGCTGTATGATCATATGTTACAGTAGCTGTAGCAGAACAAATCCATGAAGAGAAAAGAAATAGCAAGACCACAAACATATTGGCTTGTTTTCTTAACATGAAAAAGCAGCTAAGACTTATAATCTAATTCCTAATCCAATAATGACTCATATAGGTTCTTTTTTTTTTTATAATTTTCATGAAAGCTCCTCGAAGCCTATACAATTCTAAGAAAACAGCCTCTTGCTGTTGTTGTATCTTCTACTTTAATTTGTTGGGGTGACATCAATTTATAGGACAAGGACGCTTCTAAAATAAGAATTCCTTGGTGAATCAAATGATTATCCAAATTGCTTATCCTTCTTAATTAGCAGTTAGATTTTGACATTTATTGTTATTTTTAGAGCATAATGTTTTATTTAGATTAGATTATTGCTGACCAATCTACTCGTGGATTTAATTTCTCCTCCTAATTTATTTGCCAGATTATTTTAGTTGTTTTCTCCTCTTGATTTTTTTTTTTTTAAAAAAAATGGAAAAATACTTGTGAAAGAATCAAATCAAATTATTTGATAAAAAGAATCAAATTAAATAATTTGATATGAGAATGTCAAATCAAAAATTATGATAGTGTTCCTAATCCTTGAACCAAATATTAACTAATATTGTTTAATAAATAAAAAGAGAAAATTATATTAGAAGAAAAATATGTAATGAGATGAAAGAAAAGTTTTGATAAGCGTAACGAACTGTGATAAAAAAGTGTGAACAAGAATAGACATTGACATTCTAAACAATCAATCAAATTACGTAATTCAATTTCTAAGTTGTTATTTCCAAATTTTAAATTTAATGATGAGATGTGCTTTCAATCCACGCCATAAACGCAATATCAATACTTAATCAATTCTCAAATACTATGATATCTTCCATTACTTACTCAACCAATTTATTTATTTTTTTATTTTTTTTAAGTTATCTAATTATAACAACTCATTGACCATAAACTCTCTTGCAATTAAAGAATTTATGTGAAACCAATAATTGGATAATTCTTAATTATCGTGGAATTTTAATTTTCAATATATTCCTCGTTCCATTTCATATGGTTGATTTCTTTTTTTATATTGTTGGATTTATCTTATATGAAAATAAATAAGAAGAATTCTTTCAGCACTCTCTTGCATTTTCTTTTGAACATTTATATTATATATAACAATCCCCACATGAAAATGACTAAATAATTAAAGAAGTAAAAAAGACAGAGAAAAATATAATATTAACTAAATTATATATTATATATGTAAACTCAATTACAAATTAATAATTATCCCTCCATGAAAATGACTATATTCAACTCCTTATCATGGGTGTTTTTGTTTGTCATCATGTATTAAATAAAGTAATATTTAATAAAATATAATTAAAAAAAATAACAACCACTTGACTGCTTTTACTTTTATTTGTTATTACAACAAAAATAATTTAATTTGTGTAGTAACATGATATAATATAGTAATAACTTTTAACCTTTTGTCTTCAGTAAAACAGCAGAATTTTGTTATGTCATCTTCCGAGATATCACATTATTGTCCAACAACAATAATTAATGAATAAAAGAAATAACTTAGTTTTGTTTTGAAAAATATAATAAAGAGAATATTATTAAAATATCATTTCGATTTAGTCAAATTAGGTAGTTAACTAATAAGTTACAAATAGAATACACAGGTTTCAAACCTTTATGGATTTTAATTTTGCAATTTGTGATTGATAATAGTTGATTAATTGTGCGCTTAATTAATAAGTTAACTTGTATTTTTATTAACAAATTAAAATATGTGAGATTTGCATTTATCAAACAAATTGGTCAAAACACTATTATTAGATTTTTTTTTTTATATAAAAAAATTAATTAGAGTAAATGTTAATTAATAGTTATGATTACCCAAAAATTCCATTCAGCACAAACATAAGGTCCAATTCTTAAATGAACATAGAGACCTGCTTGTTGTATTGCTTGATGAACTTCACCAGATCATATCTATCTTCAAAATTATACTTTTGTTTTTTTGCCAAAAGAAAAAAAAAAAAAGCATTAGTAAATTATTATTTTTTTTAAAAAAAAGGAATACCAAAATAAATTAGTCTATATAAATGTGCAATGTACAGAAATTAAATGGATACAATAATAATTATTATTGTATTTCAAGAAAAAGGTAAAAAAAAAAATAACTCATGAATAAAATCAGAAAATCCAAGTGGTTGTGGGGAAATGAATGGAGCCAGAAAAAAGAATTCTTCTTTGTCTATTTATAACAAAAGCTTTATGATCAAAAGTCACAGTGCCAATAACATTTTTCACATTACAGAGCTCTTAACACTTTTCTTGAATTATGATTAAACCAAAAGCAATTGCTATCATAACATAATTTGAAGAGTATAGGTTTGGACAATATCATATCAGTCTTCTTGAGGATCTTTATTCAGGCAGAAACTAATGGTAAATCTGAATTTTGTTTTGTTTTTATCAGCTACATTGAAGTTGAACTGAAAGCTTCCTTGTAGTTCCTGGGCATGGATCCCCTCCAAAAGTTTCTGGTGTTACCCATACTTCACATGCTGCTTTTCCAATACAACTCTGCAACAAGATTCTCGTTTCAATCAAAACACACTAAAATTTGATCAACAAAACTTAAATAATTGATTGCTTAAGCTGAATTCTATGTACCTGGAAAGGATCCCATGATTTTGGAGCATGACATTTCGCTTGTTCATAAGTTCCACATCTTCCTGCCGGCGTTCCATAGCTCGCGAAGATGATTTTAGTGATGGTCTGGCCTTGTGGACACCATAGATCAGCTTTAGGTTTAATCGTAACTATCTCTTTCCAAGATTTGATTTCTGGTTGATCGTCGTATATATCAGCACAGACAGCTCCAACTTTTCTTTTCACCAAAGCAACTTTACTTGGATCACCGCCTAATTCTTCCAACACCACTAATAGATTCCCTTTCGGCTTAAGCCATGATCGAGGAACATGATAGTATGTTTGAGAAGCTTGTCCACATAGACTTCTACATTTTGTTTCAGTATAGGTTCCAGCATAACTACAATCCCCACATTTACCCTGAGCTATTCTTGAAGGCCAATGCCGTCCTATACTTAGACCGTTTATATATATCTGACCTTTTCCCATTCCAGTCATGTCTAAAGCTAATGGATCATTCCCTGCTGGTGCATCAAATGTAGTCTGCAAATAGTTTTAATCGTTAATTGAATTCTTCCGATTTTCACATTTGTTCTTCGCCAAATTGAAACAAAATAATTAGATATGAGATTAGTTTTTACCTTATACCATGTCAGCGGTTTCTTTATAGCCAATTGTGCTCCTTGTACCCAGTTACCTGATGCAGTTCCAGTAGGGGTAAAAAGGTTCAAATCTTCACCTTTTAGACCAACCTGCTCAGCGAGAGAAATACTTAGAATGATTATTAAGTATAAATAGAAAGTAGACAAAAAGTTGTGAAAAACAGACCTTATAAGACCATTTCCACTTTGTCAAGTCCATGGTTCCCTTGTTCAAACCTGTCAATGTGACTGGTCCAAGAACCCCAGCATTCCATGTATCATAATGCACCCCAACATTCTGGCACAAATTAACAAGCAAAAGTCTTTGTCAGAACACCTAATTTTCCAACGTAACGAAGCCACACCCAGAAAAAGGTAAACGGAGTCTGGTTAAAGAAACAGAGAGAACTAACCGCAAGACCCACAGTTGCACTTAACAAAGATATCTTGTTAGAACCAGCTACCAACTTCACTTGCTGCTTAAATTGTACCTGAGGAGTTGCTAGTGAACCATACACACTGCCTGAAATAAAAATAAAATAGCAGGTTAGTAAACTTGAAACCGAAATCAACGGTATTTTACAAATGTATCTTGCGCACCTGCAAGCTGACCGTTGATGAAAACATGCAAAACATGGCCAGCAGAACTAATAGTAAGAGTAGGACCTTGTCCACCCTTCAGAAACCCTTCATTAGCATCTATATCCAAACTGAAACACCAAAAAGAATATTCAAGTCATCAAGAAAAATTACTAACAGTAACCCAATTTTTACTGACAGCTAAGTTACTTACTTCATCATATACCACAGATAATCTGTTTTATCAGCAGTGAGGAATTTTTGCTCCCACAATCCATCATATGGAAATGTACCATTAGTAAAACCGGTAATGATTTCGTCGCTATGTGATTGCCAAGTAAATCCATTAATAACTGGGTCCATCCACATTTGCGTGCTTTGGGCACCGATCTGAACCAAAATTTCCATACATTCATTACAATTTTTTCTCTTCTGAACAGAAAAAAAAAGCTGGATTTGTTTGAAAGATGAGTCTAAATTACCTTTGCAGTATTATAAACGACAGTTTTGCAATCAGGAAGGATACTGATAGACCAAGCTGGTAACCAATATTTAACATTCCAAAAGTTCACTTCTGCACTATATTGTGTCTCATAGTTATTTAAAAAGGCTGCACAAGCTGTCTTTGTTTGATACACATAAGCCTGACAAATATAATAGAGATTAATGAAACAAAAAACACATCAAGCTATGCATAATTTTGTTTCTTTTACCTCTTGATTTTTGCCAAGTGATATTACTTTTGGATCTCCAGAAATTAAAGCTGGTTCGCATAGCTTTACAGCAAAATGCAAATCTCTCAAATGTCCCCATTTTGGATCATGTGTTAACCCTACCATCAAACAACAAATCATAAAATTGCTATTATGGTAAAAAAAAAAATATTATAATGTTTACTAATTACTTAATTAGAGCACTTCTGCACATAATTGATAACGAAATTCATCTAAGGATTCAAAAGCATACCATATTCATCCAGAGGAGCATCATAATCATAACTAGTGGCCATGAAAAGTCCAGAGGTTCGACCGAAATTAGTCCCTCCATGGTACTGTAACGGACATAAATTATTGAAACTCGAAATAATTAAACAATGCAATGCAGATGGACATATTATGTTTCTATATCAAATGGAATTATAAATTCTAATTTGAAAGTACACTTACCATATAGTAATTTACAAAAGAACCTTTGTTAGCAATAAATCTCGCAACCGAAAATGCAGTATCTTCTGGAGGTCTATAAGGAACTGTAGCACCCCATTCTGTGTACCTGATAGAAATTCAACTTTAAAACAATAATTCTTTACCTAAAATTCCCCTAAAATAAATAAATTTACCAGCCAGTCCAATTTTCTGTCCACATTTTTGGTTTATTGTTACTATTTGGGTTGTAGCCTTCACAATAGAATCCATTGCAAGTATCAATCTGCAAATGATTGAAGTAAATATGAAGAATTTTGATAGAAAGAAGAATAATATGAACTTTGATACATACAGTAGGATCAGGAGCATCTTCTTGTTTGCACATAATCCAGGGAACTCCTGTGTTAAGACCTACTGCCATTGCTGCTGCCCATTTTGTATAAGCTTTTCCAGGCGCACCAATTTCCCATTCTACTGGTCCATATTCATTTTCGATCTATATTTATAATAATAAAAAACTTCATTGATGAAAAATATAGAAATATAATCAAATTTACAGTGAAAAATGACGTACTTGAGACATAATAATTGGACCTCCTTGAGGTTCAAATAATTTTTCTTTCTTCATCATATTAACAATCATTGTTACAAATTTCTGCATTTCGGTCTTGAATGGTGCATTGTCTGTTCTAAATTCAATGCCTTTTATGTACTTTAGCCACATAGGAAATCCTCTGAAATAATAATATCAAAACACTGTTATTAGATTTTTTTATAAAAAAAATAAATCAATTAGAGTAAATGTTAATTAATTAATAGTTATAATTACCCAAAATTCCATTCAGCGCAAACATAAGGTCCAATTCTTAAATGAACATAGAGACCTGCTTGTTGTACTAGCTTTATGAACTTCACCAGATCAAATCTACCTTGAAAA
Source organism: Croton setiger (assembly GCA_948099555.1). Lineage (NCBI taxonomy): Eukaryota > Viridiplantae > Streptophyta > Magnoliopsida > Malpighiales > Euphorbiaceae > Croton > Croton setiger. Next base: position 28,726 of record CANUEY010160930.1, on the reverse strand, counting down.
TTAAACTTTTGTTGTTTTGCCAAAAGAGAAAGAAAAAAAAGAACCCATTAGCTTTTTGTATATAATAATAATAATAATAATAATAATAATAAAGTTTGGAATTACTTGGCCTTGAACAGGTTCATGTCCATCCCAAAAAACGTAAGTTTGAATCATATCCAAACCTCCATCTTTAGCTTTTTGTATGAGTCCTGGCCACATCTACCATCACCATATTCATAACTCAATTTCTCATCTTTCATATTATAAGAATGTTATGTTTTACATATGAAAATTTGCATGCATCACTGGTGCAAACATTTTTAATATTTTTTTTTTTAAATTTTCGATTTAATATAATTTATTTGTCTTATTATATAGTACAATATATAATGATCAAACAAAAATTTAATTAGTAAACAAATAAGTAAATAGTTAAGAAGGTATATCTTATTAGTAAGTGCATTTACAATACAGATAATAGGTCAGGTTCAAATCTCCACCTCCAATTTCAAAAAAAGAAAAAAAAAAAAAAAACTCTTAATATGATACTACTTGTGGACCAAATCAATTAAATTTTATAAGAAATGAGGTTATTTTGGTCATTTTGGTACAAATAGACAAAATAATAATAAATATTAAATAACTCTTTATGATTTATTTGGTGTATGAGATTATCTGCACATTAATATAGATAGACAAGAATTTTGATGTATAACTAGAACTTTTATAATAATTAGCTAATAATTTAATTATCTAAAGTTCATGGAAATAACTCGTGAAATTTAGGGAAAAATGCCATATATTATTTTAATTTCAGATGACAAAATCGTACCTCAGGAGTGCTTCTGGGATAGTGAATGGAACCAGAAAAGAGAATTCTTCTTTGTCCATTAATGACAATAGCTTTATGATCATAAGTGACGGTGCCTATTACGCACCAAAACCATGAACACAATACTAAAATTGATAATCCCCTTAACATTTTCCACTTTACAAAACTTACAAATTAATGCAAAATCAACTGCTTTTATAACTTAATTTCAAGAGTAAATAGATCTGTAAACTTCTTTTATAATTAATTTGTTTCTTCAATTAATTAATTAACTTAATGATAATGACACTCCTAAAATAGAATATGAACTAATACTTGGTCATAAATACACTTCATACAAATAATCTATGACTTAGTCCAAAACCTATTGCAATTTTACGGATCAAGTTTTTAGAAAACACCACCATTACTCACCAATTAAACATAATTAATCAACATTATTTTCTGGATAAATAAAATTATTGTTTATCAAAATTAACCCTTTGTATCAATGACTTGTTAGCCTGACGGGATTAGGTGCAAGACCCTTTAATCAAAAAATTTGAATCTTAGCATTGTGAATGAAAGAAATTAGGCTAGGTGAGTTAATCCATTAATGAGTCTATGCAGTAGTTGAATTCATCTCCTACTAATTAAGTTTGTAAAATGCTTAATTGGTTAATTAAATTTTAAATATTTTTAAAAATCAGTTCAGAAATAGGATATGGGCGTGACATTAGGACGATAGTTGTTGCTATCAAGTTTTAGTTTTTTTTTTTGGTTGATTACAAGTTTTAAATTCCTTGTGAAAAGAACATGTTATAATTAGTTAAAGCTTATTAACTAACTGAAGCTTTTTCTGGCTATGGAGTCTGAAACACAACTTCTTTCCCTTTCTGTTTCAGTATTTTAAGCTATTGAAATTATTAGAGTAAAGGAAATAAAAATTTGATAATTAATACTACTTCATAACTATTAAATTAAACACCAATGATAAATTTAGATATCGTAAATAATTAATTACAGTTAAATCAATCCACTAATTATTACAGATATAACTCTATAATAATTATGTGTAAACATCACATAGCATTATTATAATTTTGTTTATGAAATAATTTCAGGTAAGCGTTTAAGAAAAGTTAAGTTGCTTTCTACTTCAAGTGTATGCAGAATTGCAAACTAATTTATAGCTTGTGTCACGATTCAAGCTTAACTTTTTTTTTTTTTTCCTATTTTTCTACCCATTTTTTTTTAAAAAAAAATAATACAGTAATTTTTATATTCTAAAATACAACCGATACAAACAAATATGTTTAAGTTTAAAGGAACTTGACATATAAATGTGGTTTGGGTGTGGGATAATTATAGGTTACCGGCAATTAACTTCGTAATTGTGGGTATTTTGTTAAGCAATAGGCTATAAATCATGCAAACAAACAATTAAACAGCTTTATCAGCCAATTCAATCAAAGATATCATTGTTTATTTTAAACTTTTAAGTTAAATTTTGACAATATAACTCGCATTGCAGCAGAACAGGGACCAAATAATATTAAAAATCTGTATTTCATTACACTTACAAAGGAAAAGCACCAGAAATGCTTTTTTGCTAGGTTGAGTAAGCTAAATGCTTACATTACATACATTACAAGTATCAAATTTCAATACCTAAGGACTAAAATGTTCTCAAGGTATCAATAATACGCATAGAAAATGATGTATACAGCTCCTTGTATTTGACAAATAATGACTTGATTATGTACATCAAACCTACTTCACAATCTTCAGTTGGCTTCGCCAATGTTGCGTGTGGTTTATGTTTTTATGCTGCTTTCACTTCTTGAAAGGAACCGAGATGTTACTGACAATGTGGACAGAAGCTTGCAATCTTATGATCAATGCTAGTATAGAAATAAGTGTATGTACCGAAGATTTAGTTATTTCAGACCACTTATTTGGTTAGATGCGGTTCTTATAACAGTTTTAGATGCAGACAGCTTCAACTGAAAGCTTTTTTGCAGTATCAGGACAGGGGTCTCCTCCAAAAACCTCAGGAGCCACTGTTACTGAACAAGACTGCTTCCCGACACAATTCTGCAAAAAATCTCATCGAGTAAGTTCAGTATAGTGAAAAGTGAAGTATAGGTTTAGAATAATGATACAGACAGACCAATGTACCTTTTGGAAAGCATTATAAGACTTGTGGGCGTGGCAGCTTCCCTCCTTGAAGCTTCCACAAGTTCCTTGAGGCATTCCATAGCTTGCGAATTTAATCTGAGAGATCTTTTGTCCTGAAGGACACCACAAATGGGCTTTCGGTTGGAGGTGGTTGAGTTTGCCTGCGGCAACCATCTGCCAGTTCTTCAATGCTGGCTGCCCTTCATATATATCAGCACAAACTGTCCCAGTGGTTCTCTTGACCAAAGAGATTCCACTTGGCTCACCACCCCATTCTTCAAACACAACTACAAGATTTCCACTCGGGTTCAGCCACGAGCGCGGGACGTGGTACCTGGCAATTCATGTCATTAGAATTATAATCACAAGTGTTTAAAATCAGATAATGGCGGAAAACTAAGCCAGCGAAAGTTTCCTCACCATCTTTGGGAGGGCTCTCCGCAATTGCTTCGGCATTTCTTATCGGTGTATGTTCCTGCATAGTTACATTCACCACAACTACCACGAGCTGTATATGCAGGCCAGTGACGTCCTATACTCTGACCATTTACCCATATCTGACCTTTGCCCATGCTGCCCATGTCTAAAGCCAATGGGTCATTACCTTCTGGTGCATCAAAAGTAGCCTGAAAAATGTTCAGAAAAGCTTCAAACATCCGTTCCTTGTCCATGATAAAAAAAAGAAAATGGAGAAGTTACTAGGCATCAACACAATTCCTACCTTGTACCAGGTTAGTGCTTGTTTTTTTGCCAATAGTGACCCTTCCACCCATTCTACTGATGAACTCCCAGTAACAGTATGAAGATTTAATGCTTCACCTTTCAGACCAATCTGCTCACAAAATAGAAATAAGTGATACAACAAATGTTCACCGAGAAAGGAGAAGAATCTGTAATGGAGTTTTATAGTTTTCACCACACAGCCTTGTGCATTTTTTGAGGCATTAAATTGTAAGATAATGCTAAATTCATTTTTATTGACAATTAAAGCAAAATAATATTCACCTTATAGGACCATTTCCACCCTGATAGGTCTATTGCCCCCTGGTTCAAACCCTTTAACGTGACAGGGCCTAGAACTCCAGCATTCCATCTTTCGAAGTGCACGCCAACATTCTGAGATTAACCAATATGAGAACAGAATTGAGTTCAAAACCGCATGACTTTCTGCAATGACTATTGTTACAGTAAAAGGAAGAGAACTAACCGGAAGACCCACAGCAACACTTAACAAAGAAATCTTGTTAACACCAGATGTTAATTTCACGTTTTGGCTAAATGTTAGCTTAGGATTCTCTAATGACCCGTATGCAGTTCCTGAAATAGAACATAAACTAACAATTTAGTAGAGCAGAACATAGAAAGCAAAGTTCAAACTTGTGAACTAACCATATATTCAATCCACCTGCTAGTTGATCATTAATGAAAACGTGCAATGAATGGCCTGCTGAAAAAATTGTAAGAAGGGGATCCTGTCCATTCTTCAAGAACCCTTCATCAGAATCTATCTTAACACTGAAACCAAATGAAGTTCAAATGAGAACAATAACTTTACTGATCCCCAAGAAAGATTCAAGGAATCCGCAATCCTCCGCATCTCAAATAAGGTAAAATTTTTATTTAATATATTATACTCACTTTGTCATATACCACAGATAATCTGTAGCATCCCTTGTGACATTAATTTGCTCCCACAATCCATCTAGTGTAGTTGTATCATCGGCATAACCAGTGGCAGCTTCTTCAATGTATGATTGCCAGGAAAATCCACTGCCAACCGGTGTCATTTTCATTTGAGTGCTTTGGGCACCGAGCTGTATAGAAATTTTCATGTAATGTTGATTAAATTCACTGAGGTTTTTTTCCTTTGTCATAAAATAGAACCCATGTTTCAGAATAGTCTACTTCTCACCCTTGCGGTATTAAAAACAGCCGTCTTGCAATCAGGAAGAATGCTGATGGACCATGGAGGCAGGTCATATTGCCCATTCCCAAATGTCACTTTCACCGAGTACTTGGTATCATAGTTGGCCAAAAATGCTGCACATGTTGACTTTGATTGGAAAACATGAGCCTATAAAAAAAAGATCATTAGTAAAATCACACAAGAAGATTAAAGAAAATAAACGCATATTACTGCCAAACCATATATAGTATAAAAACAAAAGGCATATAAAAATAGAGCATACCTCTTGATTATTCCCAAGTGATTTTACAGTAGGATCTACAGCAACTAAGGCTGGTTCACACAACTTGATTGCTTTATGCAAATCTCTCAAGTGTCCCCACTTCGGATCCCTAGTCAATCCTGTTAAAAAGACCAGAACCATCATAAGAATTTGTCCTTAAATGTTTTTCGGGGAGATACTTTTTCCTTTTCATGAATTTAATGTTTTACAAGTTCATCAGTTGCTGCCAGCAAAGTTATACCATTTTTTGTGGGCTATTGATTGATAATATCATATATGGTTGGTTGAGCCATAAATATGCATGATTTCTATAGACTAGTAGTAGGATAAACAATTTTGTATAACCTAATCTATGGTACATACCATATTCATCAATAGGGGCATCATAATCATAGCTAGTTGCAATGAAGAGACCGCTCGAAGTTCTGCCGAAGTTAGTTCCTCCATGATACTGTGTTTTACAGAGAAAGTAAATAAACTTAACAAGGAAAGTCTTATTTAGATTAAAACTCTGTTAAATTGAGTTTCTTTAATTAGTTTACCATATAATAATTCATGTATGAACCACCACTTTGTATAAATCTTGCAACTGAAAATGCCAAATCTTCTGCCGGTCTATAAGGTACTGCACCACCAAATTCAGTATACCTAACAGGAATATAAAGCAATAAACAGAATTAGTAAATGATCTTGGAAACATAATATTAAATTTAAGAGACAGTAAATTTAAGAATTTTCAAAGGCTAAAAAGAAAAAATTAAATTTTAAATATTAAAGTTTTATACTTTTTGCTAATATACATATAATTTGTGTGACTTACCAACCAGTCCAGTTTTCTGTCCACATTTTGGGTTTGTAATCCTGGTTTGGTTTGAAGTTTTCGCAGTAAAAACCGTTACAGGTGTTAATCTGCAGATAATCACATACATATCTACTCAATTAATCATTTAGCCAGAAGAAAAGGTAAAAATTTTCAACATTCATTAGAAAGATTCATATATAAGCAGAGACATAGTCATCATTTCGATTAGTTAAATTACAAAAACTCCAGGATATTTCCTTCAAAAGACATACATAGGAGATTCAAGACCTAAAACCATATGATTAAAATGAGAAAATATAACAAGAAAACAAGTTGTAGCCTTGTAGGGGTCTTTATTTAAGGGCTACCTAACATAATTAAGCAGCAAACTACTATAAACCCCACCAAGAAAAGAGGATCATACTAAATAAAAAGCATACCAATAATACCCACAAGATTAGGATACCATGAAAGTGAAAGAAAGGCTCTGAAATTTTTGAGGAAAAATTACTTACAACAGGATCAGGAGCATCATCCTGTTTGCACATGACCCATGGGACCCCAGTACCAAGACCCACTGCCATGGCTGCTGCCCATTTTGTATAAGCTTTACCAGGTGCACCGATTTCCCATTCTACTGGTCCAAATTCATTTTCTATCTGTTGATTTCAAACAAGAAGGCAAAAAAAAAAAAATTTACATTTAAACATATTTCTATAAAGTAATTGGATAATTAATAAGAGATAAAATTAAATCAACAAAATGAGAACCCATTTCTAGAAGCATAATAAAGGCCAGAACCTAATATTCTATATGTACTTATAAAAAAAAGATTGTTGATTTGACAATTTAAATTAACTTTTGTTGAGTAATGGATCAACTAAAGAAAACAGAGCCAAAAAATCAAAATAATCCAAAGCTATCTGAAGAAAACTACAACCTAATCCTACAAAAACTTCTAATAAATAAATAATAGCTTGGGAAAATTCTAATTACCTGAGACAGAATTATTGGACCTCCTTGATTTTCAAATAACTTTTCTGACTTCATCATACCCACAATCTTCTCTGTAAACTTTTGCATTGCCGCCTATGTTGTAATTATCAAATTCATCTTTAGAAAATAAGTTTGAAAATTTTGATTGTTGAAGACAAAAAGTATTCAAAATGACAACGAAATATTCTAAGAACAAACCTTGAAAGGACCGTTGTCCGTTCTGAATTCAATGCCGGGTACATACTTTAACCAAACTGGAAATCCCCTGAACCACAAACAGAGCAAAACAGAGCATGTCAAAATTAAAATTGTCAAAAGTAAACTTTCACTGAGATTGCTGTATTTCTGTGCAAAAATATGTATTTATTATTACCCAAAGTTCCATTCAGCGCAAACATAAGGTCCAATCCGCAAATGGAGATAAAGTCCAGCTTGTTGAACCAACTTGATGAACTTCACCAGATCATATCTATCTTCAAAATAATACTTTTTTTTTTTTTTTTGGCAGGTAATGGAAACGAATGAATTTAATATACCAGAAAAAGAAAAATATGAATTTCAAAATCAAAACAGCATGCAATTAGAATTTACATTTCCTGGGGAAGGCTCATGTCCATTCCAGAAGACATAAGTTTGTATTACATCCAAACCTCCATCTTTAGCCTTCTGAATAAGATCAGGCCACATCTGCAAATTACCAGAAAACCAACAAAAAATTTAAAAAACTGAACTCAAAAGGTCACTGCTTTGGACAAAAAATGTCAAAAAGAAGGTGTCTTTATTAGTCAGAAATTGGAAGAAATAAGAAGGAAGCACAAAAACCAAAAAAACCCGTGAACCGCATTGGACTTATATGTAATGTACCTCAGGAGTGCTTCTAGGGTAATGGATAGACCCAGAAATAAGAATCCTTCTCTGTCCATTGATGGTAATAGCTTTATGGTCATAAGACACAGAAGCTGTAACAAAATATACCCATGAAGCCAAAAACAAAAGCAGAGGGAAAAACAAGCTTCTGTTCAATAAATTCTTCATTTGAACTCTGAAAATTCTCAAAGCAATGTCCTTTTTTTCTCTTTTAATATCTATACCCAATTCAATGCTTATTCTTCAAATACATTGGATTGAAAGAAATTAAAAATGGAAGGAAAAGTGAAATATAAATTTGGGTAATTTCTATACAGTCTTCTTTTTTGATTCTTTTGAGAAATAAAAAGAAAGAAGCAAAAAAATATAAGTAATGGTGGGAGTGGAGGAGTTGCTTGTGGTTTAGTTATTTATATAGTAACAGAAAGGGATGAGAAAGAGCAACTGTTTTTATTAATGAATATTATTAAGTGCTTAAACCTTGAATAATGAAGTGGTTATTTCATATTTGTGGGTCCATTTTAGGGTCTTCTTGGTTAAGGTCTCACATACCCCTCTCAGCCACTCTCACTTAGGCTCTTAATTAAGTATCTTTTGCCTTCTTTTTCTTTTTTTTTTTCTTGTTTATTTGATTTTGGAGCACTTTTTTCGATCAAAAGCTCCTTAAGATAAGAGATGAGTTTCTTTAACTTACAAATAATTGGTTGATTCAAATGTTGCTTGTAAGGTTTAGAAATTACATTATGTTTTAGGGGTAATGGTCCAACTTTTGGAAATCAAATAGATTGGTCTATTGAAAGATAGTAAATACACTTAACACAAATATTATATGGGAAAAATATAAGTATACATCATGTATTCAACTTTTATCAATGTTGACCACAAGTGAAAAGTGTTGAAATTCAAATCTTCTAAGTAAATTTTTAGCTAATAAAAATTTATTGGTATTTAAAAAAGAATGATATTTTTTTTTTTTTAAAAGAAGTTGATCATTTTAAACTACAAATTTAGCGCTTAAAAAATATATCCCCCACAAGGAAATATTAGCCTACCCTACTCTAAAATTTAGAATATTTTATTTTATGTTTTCTTTTTGGCTTAATATGAAAACCGGCAATTCAAATGGCATATGTCTTTTGTCCCAAATATTTTGATGCTGCAATTTCCATCTTAAATTCCTACAATATCGATGGGTTGGTTGCTGTTACAAACTTTCTTGCACATTCACTATATTTTATTTCAATACGTTGTCATTAAAAAAATCTATTTCATCCAAGTTATTTTCTAAATTATGAGATTATAAATTAATAGATTTTTTAACTTTTGAGTGACTGAAAAATTGTAATTAAATGAATAGGACACTTGTAAAATATTGATTGCTTATTGATATAAAATCATTACATACATTTCTAATTATCTGACTTATTATGACGTGGTTGGTTTAGATTAACTGATTATACGATTTTTTAAAATACCTTTTTTTATCAGGCTTTTGGAAGGAACTCTCACAATTTAATTTAAAAATAAATAAATCCATTCCAAATAAATGGAATCACATTTCTCAAAAAAAAAAAAAAGAAATTCATAGAATATATGATTATATGCATAATGTTTTGTTCACTAATTAATTAATTTTGTAAGGTTAATTAGTTATTACGCAAACGGTTACTCCCTCAGCACAACGCAAGCTACAGACAGAGCTTTTATTATCGGTGCTTCATTCTAAATGTAACAAATCTCTATATATGTTTAGAATATATAACAGTTATTGATTATTAAAGTGTAAAGTGGTTAGCAAATGTGTAAAATAATACTAATTTGAATAAAGAAAAAATATATACATTTTTCTAAGAAGTAATAAAAAAAATAATTAAATATTTACACTTTACGACAAATTGAGATAAAAACTAATAGAATAATCAGATAGTTAAAGGACAGAATATTAAAAAATCTTAAAATTTAATTTTTAAAATGAAACTTTATAAAAAAATTGTTATGAAATTGTTGTACAAAGCAATTTTGAGTTGCTACAAATTGAAGCATAAATAAGTTTGATAAACACAATTATCCTGCTTAACTGTAATAATAAATACAACAAACAACGTAAGCAACTAAAGACTTTGAAAACAAGATACTGCACATCTGTATTGCATTTCTAAATACCAAACACTTATCATAAATCCCATATTACATATCAAATTTATTATTTTGCTGATAAGATGACACCTATTTTATATATTCTACTCGGGACAAAACTAAAACTTCTTGTAGTGGTTGTAACAAGAACTTAGCTTAGCTGATCATGGCCTACATTAATTAATAATTATTTTGTTAATTACTTTGATTATTTATCTAAGCATGTGTTTATTTACATATAGTATACTACAGTATGTCTTTTTGTTTGTGAGAATTTCATTTTGCTGTACCTAACAATGCCATTTTACTATTTAAAAATGGATCGTTTGGAATTAATTTTGCAGTGAAACGAATTTATATTGGGAAAGAATCCTACTTTATTCAAAGCAAAGAGCTTTAATCCATCGATACTTTGCCTAATCCAAAGCTTAATAAAGTGATTCTCCAATATAATCTTTGCTTATCCTTGTCAGATTCAAGTTTGATATTTTTGTCTTGTCTTACCCCTTTTTTTCTCTATTAGAAAAGATTAATTAAACAATTGTGGGAAAAGTGATTAGTTGCTAATTAAATTATTTGTATTTAAAATTGTTATATTTTGCTCTTTTACTTTTATTTCGTTTAGACAAAAGATAGAAAATTACATCAGTAAATTTTATTACAAAATGTTTAAACATGATTTTAAAGCTTCTAGTTCCTAGTTTAACACTAAATTTTTAATTAGAAGAATATAACGGAAAAAGCGGTAGATGGGGTGTTTTGATCATGCCAAGATGTCAATTTGCGTAACAAACAAAGCTCGTGTAAAAGCTTCAAGTTCCAATATTTCCAATAACATTTTTATTTTTATTTAATTGATATTTAGTCCCTCAAGTTTTTCATAATTAGTTTTTTATGTCTAGAATTAGCTTAGCCGTGGTAAATTTATCTAAACTCCAGCTGGACTTTTTTTTTTTTAATCAACAGCTGGACCAATATTTAAAAAATAAAGGTAATAATAGAAAAAATATTTACAGTACCCCTCTACTTCCACCCATATCTTTATTAATATTTGAATATATTTTTTTTAAATATGTTGTATTTTACATTAATATTTATTTGAATATTTTTTCTCTATTCTAATTTCTATATTACTATTATTTTATTTATTTATAGCATTGAATATTTTAATATTATATTAATTTAATTCAAATAAAAATATCAAATAATCAAATAAAAATGAAAATAGTAATAATAATTTTAATTTTTAAAAATTAAAAAAATAGTAAATTACACAAAATGAATACAATAAAAAATAAGAAGACAACTAAATAATTAGGCATATTACAATAGATATGGAACAGATTTTGAAAATAAAATTTACTATCTGTTATTATTGTAATGAGTTAAAATTTGCGAAAATATTCATAAACGTTATTATTGCACGAACAGTTGAACATTTTGTAGGATATATATATAATTTACACATTGGTGAGTGAGTAGTGGGTTTATCGAATACTACAAGTTATGACCAAAAAACCGAAAGCCACCAAACAGTACTCTGTATGTTGTATATAGGCAAAAGTAGATTTTGCACACAAATTAAAAATTAAGTTAGTTAATTTCTGTGGAAATTATATAAATATCTCTAATACAATATACTAAGTGAGCCCGACAGATGCTTTTGGGGATAAAAATGACATTTTCCTCTATCTGTCTTCTCAATGCTTTCTTAATTGAAAATTTTTTTCCATATAAAAGTATGAAGAACATCACAATAAAAACCAATAATTTGGGCTAATTTACTTTTTACAGATGATGTCAAAAAATTAATATTAAGAAAGAGCAACTTAGATTGAGCAAGAGTGAAATGATAATTTGTATCAATAAATGGGAAAACTTGTCCATCAATCAAATTACACAAATTTACTTTTTTTTTTATAATATATATTTTTCAGCTTTTTGAATAAGTTGGCTCCTCCTGTTGATTGCTCTAAGCTTTTGTAATTGTTGAACATAAGCCAGCAGCCCAAAACTCCAAAATCCAATCAGGACCGTCAAAAAGGCCTCCTTTATCTAACGTTGAATGAGTGAAGCCGTACACATATGTTAGATTTGGTAAAGTAGGGTCGGTGTCCTGAAGTAGATTTCAAACTAGCTAGGAAATACTCTGAGATTCATGATTAAAGTAGCTACTTGGGGTTGGATTGGATTGGGTCGGGTCAGGTCAGGTCAGTACTGTTATGCTATTTGTTTAACGTAGTACCAGAACAACTGTAGGACCCATTTGAAGAGTGGGACCGTCACTGACTTCTAAAACCAAAATTGTTTAATAAATAAATCATCTTGTCGTGGATTGGATTAGCTTCACAAAGTTATGATTATTAAGAGTGATGAAATTAAGATTATTTGAATATTGATGCTAAAAGCAATTAAGAGTGCAATCTTAAGCTTCAAACACACAAAATGACACTTGTGCTTATGTAAAATTTAAAATTATAAAGATTTGATTGAGAAGAATGATGGGAAAGTGTAAGATTTCACATCAAAAGACGGCAGAAAGGAATTCATGGAAGTTGGGCAATTGCAAAAAGTCATTAATGCTATCGTTGGAGCTGATAAGAAGGAAGCTTAGGTACATAACCATGACATGGAAATTAAATTACAGGGTGTTGTTTTGAGGATTATGGATGAGAATGCCACGTTGATTATTAGATAATAATTAGTAGATTCAAATTATGTATTGTAGGACATGTCCTACTTCCCAACCTTAGCTATTTGCTTTTTGTGTTATCCTCAAGCAAAGGTCAATAGAGTAGGGTACCCTCCAACTCAATCCAAGAAACTAGCACCCCATCATGCCTTTCTTTTTATTTATTTTACTATAAAATTTCAATATTCATCATCCATTCTTCTATGCAAAAACAAAATTTCACTTTACATATTATAGTCATGAGTATATTATAAATAAAACCAGTGACTGTATGTAAATAATTTTAAATATATTAAATAAAATTTATTCCATTTCCAATCCTAATACAACCATAAAAATTCATTTTTGCCAATAAAACATTACACTTATAATTTAAATGCTATAGAAATTTATTTTGACAGGGACTAGGACTATGAGTGCTATTGTCCTTATCACAAAATTTTAAGTCAACACAAGATAAGGCCATTACGACTCTTTGAATAAAAAATAAATTCTACTACATAATTTTTTTTTTAAAGAAAATCTTTAGTAAAATTATATATTTTTAACAAATTCAATTATGTATTATAGATTTGCATTATTGGTTAAAGCACAATTGAAATTTATCCATCATTAAGTATACCATCCAATTTTTTTAATTAAAACTTGTTATATAAGATGGATGAACTTTTTGTTTTGTTTTGTTTAAATAAAAAACTTATGTCATATTAATTTTATATTATGTCTAGTTAGGGTTGATCATAAAATTGGTCCGATTCCAACAATGGATCAGTAAATTATAGAGTGTGCAGATTATTATTTTTTCGTTTGAAAATTCATCTCATCCCATTTATAAATGGATATTACTTGTACAAGTTGGGTTGGAGTGAATATTACATTTAGAAATATTTTAGTTTTCATGCACTATTTGTAACAAAATTAAATTATTGAAATCCTAATTTATTTATATTAGGGTTGTAAAAAAAATTAAGTCAATTTTTAAAAAAAAATGAAACTTACGTCCTCAATCTTCAAGTCCATATTTGAGTAATAATGAGCCAAAACCCGTTGAGTAATGCTGAAAAATGGAAGCATCTTAATTATTATTAGTGATTAATTACGATTACGAAATACTAACAACAATTGGATTTTCCTTAACGAATACAGTGACATACATTAGTTCAATTTTATTATTAATGAAATTAGGTAAGCTTCTTCTACTAAATTACTTAAAAATTTTAGAATTAGTTATGAACAGAACCAAGAAGAAAGGGGGGGTTGCTTGCCATTAAAACAAATGCTAAGTTAGATTCTTGATTTGTTCAACTACCACCGTCCATTTCATTTTTCCCAAGAAAGTCTACGAACTGAAATGCCTTAATCTTGGACACCCCCAACTGCTACTACTACTGGTCAACTATTATTTTTACTTGATGGGGAAGTTGGCTTCAGAAGCAAATTATCAAACACCTCATGGGCAATTTTTGGTTGTGTGAAGCTTTTCGACCCCGTAACAACTAACTTGTTATAATTAATGGGTTCAGCAGCTTGCCTTCTCCTCTTCTCTCAACAACCACCATTTTGTCTTCTTTTGTTCCATTTTGTTGCGTAAAAATCATCAGAAGTGTACTCTGGTTGGTAGTACCTGCAAAAAGTAATTCTTATAACAAGCCAAATAGTTTCAATCCTTAGCTCTAACTAATTATATATCCAGTAGATCTCACATTTGAAATTTTAACTTTCTATTAAAAAAAAGCACATTTATACAATAGAATTAAGATTTATTAAATATTATCTATGAAGTTTTCAATTAACGGGTGATTTTTTTTAAAGCTCGCACGGTATCTATCTCCACTAATCCGATCCGACCATCGTTGCACATTTAGCAACAACCTAAAACCTTAGAACAATAACCTCAGCCTCGTTTGTAATTAAATTATGACAGCATTTCACACAAAATGTGAAAAGTGAAAGGTGTTAATTTTAATTTCTTCAATCCCTGTTGTAGAACTGATTTCAATAAATAAATGTTATTATTAAATCAATATGAAAACTAAAAAAGTATTTTATAAAATCTTAATGATTCCAACTAATTTTAGAATTTAATAGCTAAAAGGAGGATTAATTATTACCAAAACAGCTAATTTAATTGAATGCAATCTTCTCCTGCATCCAATTTCCTGTCTAAGTGGATTTCACAATTGCCTCCCTCAAACTTTTCTTCTTTTGATTACATTAATTTCTAGTGCTAGGTATTACAATTAAGCTTGAGACTTTGAATGAAGAAAGCTCAATTATTAAACAATAAAGGAGGTGACCTATAATTACCATAATTAGGTGTAATAATGACTCTATTATTATTAGTTGACACTTAATAGTCAATTAGTCTTTTTTGGGATTGGAGTGACTTAATAAAACTCATCTACAAGGAATGTAAAAATCATAAATTAAAGTCTACTTTCAAACTTAGCAGATAAAAAATTAAAATACAGCTTCTTGTTTAAAGTCAAGAAGAGTGAAATAAACAAATATACAAGAGTTGAATTATATTATCCTTTGATATGAGTGATTCAATGCTCTATATTTTTTGAGATGATTGTAAAATTTGATTTGTGACATCAAAAACAATGTTTATTGATTGGATGCAAACATAATAATTAGTCCTAATCTTATAAATTAAATAACTCTAATTGCAGAATATGTGGTTGTACATAGACGACATTGTGGTGTGGTGCTGAAATATTGATGTTTGACACAATTGAAAGGATGTAGTGATGGAAATGAAAAATGGGTTTGCTTTAACAAAAATTAGACATATAATAGTAGTTGTTTTTGTTTAAGGATAAGAAGAAATTTTTGTTAAGGATAAGAAGAAAGTGACGCGAAATTATTTCAACTTGACATATGATATATATTTTTTAATACATAAAAGAGTATTAATAGATCGAATGAATTATACAGTATAGGGTAGCCCAAATTTAATTTTAATATCGTGATTAAAGGAAATCAAATTTAAAATCTCTGCGGCATGTCATCTTCAAATGTAAAATAACCAATCTTGTGATAATTTAATTTGCAATTTGACACATACATTAATTCATAATATCAAAATATGTAACAAACAGTTGAAATTATTACATAAAAAAGGGGTTTTATTAATTATTGTTTATTATAGTTGAGTTTTAGTAGGTGAGTGGTGCTGCATGCCTCTTTCTTGGACCTTTTTGTTTGTGTTTCCTGTTGCGATCAAATTTTGCTTATGTAGTAAGATTCTTTCCCATTGAATATTGCTTATTTGTTTTTCAATTCTTCTTTAAATTCAACTGTTTCATTGAATTATTGTGACATTAATGTGTATGAATGATTTTTTTAGACAAAAGGAAAAGCCCTAAAAAGATAAGCTAAACATATTAAAAGAAAAACAAAACTCATTTATATTTATTTTTATCATTTTTTGTGGAAAACATTAATTATTGAGGACCCAATATAATGTTAGTTACGTAGGATGTTCATGCAATCATGAATATAATCTAATACAGTTGTTTAAAGTAAGTTTTAAGTTAGTCTATTTTGTAGTTTAGACTCTGTTTTTTTTATGAAGTTTAGACTCTATTAGTTTATTATTTTTTGATTGAATTATTATGTAGACTAGACACATTTGATTGAATAATCTTAGGAAAAAAATTTGTTATTGGTTCAAAATTCGAAATATGTTAATATCTATGGATTCTCATAAATAAATGAAAACAGTTTTAACTTATGCGGTCATCAGTGATTGTTTTTAAATATTAGATATTAGAATCACTTACTGTTCATAGTAGACAATTTTTTAATAACATTAGGAGACAATTTAAGAAATATCACTTTTTAAATTTTATTATAATAAAATGTCAATAAATTTGAAATATTAGTTAAATATCACATTTTTGTAATATTAATAAATATATTTGAACTTATATAAAAAACAATAACTATGACATTACTTAATATTTAAAAATAATAATATCTACTTAATATTTCAAAATATGATATTTAATGAAAATAAATTTTTGAGTTGAGCATTGAGTATAATTTCCCCCAAACTTCTCTAGTAAATACAAATAAATATACATGTATATATCGACATTTTTTCTGTTGGGTGAGCCCAGTTTTTGAAAACTGGCTCTTTCTATTTTAAAACGGGCTTCTTATCTGTTCTGAACTTATATAAGGAAAGTCCATGAGGATGAGGCTCAGTATTTTGAAGGGCCTTTCAGTAGACTGGTTAGCCCAATGACCGTTTGCTTGTTAAGAAAAAAAGCCCATTAAGCTAGCATGGAAGTAAAGACCAGCATATAAGCAATGGGAAAGAAGATGTGGTCCAAGCCTACAATTATTGTACTATTCTCATTTCATTTTCACGATTTGTTAGTTTTTTTTTTAAATAATATAGAATGAAAGGGAACTGACATTTCTAAGATCCAATTGAGACCAGAAAAGGACTGCAGAGATTTTACACAATTTTGAAACATTCCCAAAATTCATGATCCCTATAAAATACATGTTTATAGCACTTTACTGAAGAATTCAATTTTTGTGGTGATATATGAGTGGTTTCCCCACTCAATTGTTCATACCCAAAATACATGTTTATAGCACTTTACTCTATAGTTTAATTTTTTTTTTTTAAAAAAAAAAAATACAAATTAATGTTTCATCGACTATTTGATGTTTTGAATTTTTTATTTTATCAAAATCAATAAAATATATGTATTTCTGGATGATTCTAACATTGGCTATTCAAATTCATCTTGATCAAATTGTTTCCAGAATGCTAATCTCTAATTTCATACAAAAACCCTTACATCCAGATTAAATGGCACTCTTATCCAACAACCACAAGAAACACCAAGAAAAAACCTTAATTAATCTAAAACCTTAAAACCCAAAGAAAGCAGATAAGGGCGAGTGAAATCAGGATTAATTAATTATGATTGGGTGATTGGATTAGGATTAATAAAGGAAATGGGTAATGAATTAGTAGCCAATCCTCACATTATCTTTAGAGAAGGGTTAGCCTGAGCCCATAAAAACACCATAACTTATCTTGTAGAGATCAAATAGATGGATGGGACCAGTCATGTAGCTGAAAAGAAAGGGTCCCTTGAGATTTTGAAGCACCAATTTGAAAAGAACTAATATTTGGAATTTTGGACTTACCTTATATTACAGACAGTTTTCATTATAATCTTTTTAACCATGTCGCTGTCATTGTCTCTACCCTCCAACATGCATAGTAGTGATTACTAAACTGCATACGTAGCCTTATTTTTCATCGTAAAAAATTATCTTTTTTTTAATACCCTTTTATTTTCATTTTATACTTCAATGGATAACATATTACCTTCTTCTTTTCTCATCTTCTCTGTTATCAGCCTAATCAAAATTTTTTAATATATAAATTTAAACGCATATATATATACTTAAATTAAAAAAATTAGAAATTCCGAGTTTTCACTTGTCATTTTTACTAGGCATAATTATAATTTAGTTTCCGAGATTTTACGTTATTTTTTTAGTTCTTCTATTCTGTTATTGTTAGATTTTTTTGTCTTTTCATCCCAAAAAACCGCTAATTCCATACAAATTTGTGTCATTAACAAATAGAATAGAGAACTTCGTCAAATGACAATAATGCCCTCCCACACGCTAAGAATGGACATTCATCTTCAACCTCTAACCAAAGACTAAAAGGAACTTTTTCTATCCACAAAACCCAACTTTTGATTATAACAATGAATGAGGCAAGTATACCAAATTAAAACTCTCATTGAGAGCAATTAGAATCCACTTTCCATTTTTACATCAAGTCACTTGAAATTGCCAAAAAATACAAAAAAACTTTCAGGTCGCACAGTCTAACCCATAATTCGATATTCTCCATTTCCAGTCATGAACAACGATGATTCTGGTGCCAAAAGTCTCCTCTTTGCATTGTGAGTCTATTGGTGGCCTCAGATCAATTATTCAATCACTACAGTTGACTGAACCAACGTCATGACATAAATTGTGATCTTTGATTTGTTTTACATCATCAGATAGAAACGCATCGACTAGCGATCTTCTTTGTTGGTGAGCGTCGACAATAGTGGTGGATAGCTCGATCGATGTTGGATGCCCATCTTCTTTTAAGGATAGATACAATTTAATCTCTCTTTAATTTGTCAAAATCCAGGAACTAAAAAATAATATTAAAAATATGAGACTGAATTCTCTAATATGTCAAATTTATGGACTAAATGATAATCATCCAAATTATATTTAAATGGATATTTTTAGAAATTTACATGAATTTAACAGTTTTTAAGGATAGAAAGACCAAAATGTCCAATGATGATAAAATAGAGAGAATAAAAAAGTAATATTAAATATAGAGAGATTAAAAGATCTAATACATCAAAATCTAGAGACTAAATTGTAATTATTCATTTTTACTTCTCCAAAAGCTCGTAACATGACAAATATTTTTTTTTCGTATAATACCTAATTTTTTTAATTCAATGTAGGGATTTAACTCATGGATCACACAATAAGGAGGTGACCCTCTTCTATCAAAACGTATTTAGATGGAGATTCGAACTCTTGACCAACAGATCACTATATAATGCACTAATCAGTAGGCTAGGCCCTCAACTCCTTTTCGTATAATACCCATTTTAAACAATTTTGAGAGGTAAAAAAACTTTGACTATTTGAAAAAATGAACAATATTTACAAAAGAAAACAAATAAACAGCAATTTTTAGAGTTTATAGTTAAGTAAATGTCATAATATTTCAAAAATTAAGTAAATGACAACTTTTTTGTAACATTAACTCTTATACTCTGTGATATTTTTACCTGCTAATTAGTATGTAAATTAATTTTTACATACTGATTAGTATGCAAATTAAGTTTTATATACCATCAATATGTAAATTTTTTGTGATAATTGTTTTTATACCCTTATTTTTTGCACATACCAATGAGTATATAAATTAATTTTTATAACAATTACTCTTATAGTCCTAAATTATTTTTACATATCGATTAGTATGTAAATTGATTTTTATACCCCTATTTTTTGTACATACTGATGAGTATGTAAATTAATTTTTATAACAATTACTCTTATAGTCCTAAATTTTTTTTACATATCGATTAGTATGTAAATTGATTTTTATATATAATCAGTATGTAAATTTATGAAAATTACTCTAATACCCCTAGATATTTTTACATACTAATTAGTATATAATTGATTTTTACTTACCATCAAAATATAAACTGATTTTTTTGTGACAATTACTCTTATATCCTTATATTATTTTTACTTACCGATCAATATGTAAATTGAATTTTTACATACCATCAATATGTAATTCAGTATGTAAATTTATTATTTGTTTATTTACTAATTTACATACTTTTTTTAATTGTTTACATACTGATTTTAGTATGTAAATCAGTATAAAATTTGATATTTACATACCCAACACATATAAATTAGTATATAAATTATATTTTACCTAGCCATAAGTATATAAATTTTATTTTTACATTTTAATACTTAAACAATAAAGCTTTTTACATTTTAATCCATAAAGACCCTACTGAAAATATTAAGTAGCTTCAAGGACTAAAATATGAATACGTATAATAATTGATCTTCTTCATCGTGTCTTTCAACTCTCTCCTACACAAAACAACAGCAGCTGCAGGAGAGACTTTGGTTCCTTCACCTCCGACCATCTCTTGCTGCCAACGCCACATGCACCATCACCTCTTCCTTTCTCCTTTCTTTTTCCTCGACAACATATTCAAAGAGAGACAGAGAGAAAAAACAAAATCAGGGAGTGAGAAAATGATCAGTTTTTGATTTTCGAGCACCGCCGATGGTACATTACTTCCACGGACAATCGAGCTCACCAACGGACTCCCTCATCACCAGCTTTCCATTGAAGTCCTCTTTTGTCGCTGATCTGTAGCCAGAATGAAAAATTTGCCGGACTTTACAACTTTCTTATGACATTTTTGAGCCCCTCCGGTGGTTAGAGTACTCCGTTATGGGTATGGATGGACTCCTTATCTTCTCCTCTTTAATCATATAAATAAGTTGTGATTTGGAGATGGTTTAGTATTCCTGCGATGGTTGACTGTTGTTGTTATTTTTGGGTGATATTGATTTGTTTTATAGTTGTAAAACGTTATTGATGTTGTGTTGATGAGTATTTTAGGAATTTAAAATTTATCTGCTATTTATTTAATTTTTATAAAATTCTGCTATTTAGTATACCTATTTTTGTCAATTTTACTATTATTAACTTAGCCCTACTTACAAAACAAAGGCAGACGACGGTTACCACTTACCAGTTGGCCAGAACGGCCACTTGCGCACCTTAGCCTCATGGGACCAACCCATTCAAGTTGATCCATCTGAATATAATAATCTCATCATCTCACCCAGCTTGCACATTAACACGCACCGGTTTAGCACTCAAGGACACCAGACCCATTTCCTATATAGACTCCCATTATTTACATAACAAACCAGATAAATTAAAAAAATTAATTTCACTATTTTCATTTTTTGTTATTGCAAGAATTTCCAAATAGAGAAAGTTATCAAAAGGACGTTTTGCACGAGGAAGAAAAATGATTGCTTCAATTTATGTAGTATAATCGACCCTACATATCTTCAAGTACTTCAAAATCACCGCAGCAATTCTAACAAAAATTAGTTAAAACGCAGACAGTTCATTTATCAACAAAATTTTTAAAAAACAAGAATTGCTTTTTTATTACTTTGCTAATTCTTCAAGGATGAGATGAAAACATAAATTGAATGAAATTTTTAATCTTGTTAAAAAGGACTAAAAAGAACAAAATACAAAAAAATTAAAACCAATGATTTGAAAATGGCTTGAGTTGGATTACGAGGTGTCTAGGGCACATTCGAATTGTGCAAACCTTGAATTAAATTGTAATTATCTAATTAAAGGCCGGTTCAATTTCAGAGAAAAATTAAATAATGAACTGAAAATTTAAAGAATATCTTAATGGTTGAATCTGTCGGGCAAATGAAGGGATTGAGAATTGCTAAATTAGGACCGAATTCATAGAAAATAAGTTTTAAAATTATAATTTGAAACTCAATAAATATAATATGAGATCATGTGTATTGGATCTAATTTTTAAAATTAAAAATCCCAAAATTTATATAAGTTGATAGGTTGGCCGCCTACCACAAAACATAGACATCGTGCGTAAGCCTTAGCCCTTAGGTTCAGGTACGTATTTCATAGCTCTGATCATCCACGTCAACTGACAACACACCTCTGATTTCCAATTTTTCAACTAAAAGTACAGCAATTTACTTATACTTCCGTAATCCTTCGGATCTCAAATGAAACAATTTTTAGACCCAAAATTTGGCTAAATTATATCTATAATACCTGAATTTTGAAAGGTCTTATATAACTGTACCTAAACTTCACTTTTTTTTTTAAAAAAAAAAAACTGAACTTTGAAAGAATTTGGAGCGAGACTATTTTTGCCTGTTTGTGGGTTTCCATCCAATTGTGACTAACTTGGCAGCTGACATAACACATTAAATGCGAAACCTTGTGTCAGCTTTTTCTCATTTGTTCTCTCTCCTTTATTTCGATCAGCTTCAAATTTCTTCTCTCTTTATTTTCGATCAGCTCATTTCTTTCTTTCTTCTATCCTCTCTCTGTGCTTCCTTCGACTCCTATAAATGCCTCACTTTTCTCATTGTTACCATTGTGATTTTTCTTTTGGGACAAGTCCATAAATACTGATTATTAGTAGTCTTTATAATATGCATTTTGTTCATTGGTTACAATTTTGGAAGAAATATACCTTCTTGGTCATATTGGAAATGAGAGAGGTATGATTGTGAGATGTTGTGATGATATTTGTTGTTTGGAGAACATCTTGGACTAAATATAACTCAGGAAGAAGGTTTATTGGCTGTCCAAACTATGGGGTATGTTATTTTTTCATTTGTATGAAGAATGTTTATGAAACAGAGCATGATAATATTTAATCAAGTTTTTTGTTTTTTGTTCTTTAGAAATCTAGGATTGCAGGTTCAAGCAATGGAATGATCCAGATGTGACATACAGGTTTCATGTGGTGATTAATAATTTATTAAGATAGATAGACAAATTAAAGAAAAACAGAAAGGAAAACAAAACAAAATGACATAGGAATATAATGGTTGTATGTGTGCTAGTTATTGGGATAGTATGGACATGTGTTTTTAGTAGTATGAGATGTAACTGTTTTAAGTAGATTGAATTTTTTTTTTTATTCATAAATGAATCATAGCCTAGTATTGCTGAAGGTAACCAATAATGATACCATTTTGCAAGTTCAATTGTTTTATTGTTTTTGTAATGGATGATGAGCAAGTAATTAATTAGATTATGCCACTCTTATAGAATATGAAAATGAACACAAGTCAATTACATAAAATTCTTTGTTCCATTCATAAAACTTTGTCATACTAATATCTATATCATAAACAAAAATTTACACATGGTTCAAAATAATATCCATAACATTAATAAAGAATATTACACATGAGTTTGTTTCCCTACAACCCAACAATTCACAAAAAACTATACAATTTTCACAAAAATTGCTTGCTCTAACTTTAAATTCATTCTTGCATAGTGTTGCTTTGACTCTGTGATACTAGAGGAGGTGTGGGGGGTTCTGGCTACTTCCCTATTCTGAACATATTGCCAACATATAAGTGTCTAAAACAAAAAATTAAAAGTGCACAATTTTTCAAATTACGATATTGTACATACCATCATAATAGATAGTGATGATGCCTCAATTTGTGATGCAACAGTTGAGGCTGTTTTCTTCTTCTTGCCTATGCACCATATGAAAAATTTTCGTTACATTGTCATATAAGAGAATCATACAACTACAAATAACTTGTCATACTTTAGTTTGAGATCTTCGAGAGTGGAAAGTTTGAAAGTATTTCTTCTTTTGTGGCCAATCCCTCCACATATAAGTATATTTTATCTTCGCTGTGCCCTTTCTACTAGCTTTTGTATGCACATTTAGTTGTGCATTTTATTGGGTAGCAGCAAGTTCAGATGATGCATTAGTTTGTCTTCCACATTCTTTCTCAAGTTCTTCTGGTTGTTTCTTTTTAGCAATTCTCTTTCTTTCCTTTTTTTTCTCAGACAGTGGAGGTGCAAGTATAAGTGGTTCAATAGTGTCATATGGCCACATATCTTGTCCATTTAAGGGATTAATGTAATGAGAGTATATGGTCATGTATGTTTCTAAGTGATAACATTTGTCAACATAAAAGGCATGATCTTTATTATTCTTAAGGATATAACATATGATATGACAACATGGTATCCTAGTTAAGTCTCATTTTCTACATGTACATGTTCTCTCATTCATGTCAACTACAAATTGCTTTCCACCTATACCATTCACTTGCACTTTTGGGCCCTCAGAAAAGTGAGTAGTAAAGTTATGGGCATATTGAGTGATTTTCTCAAGTTTTTTCCTAATCTTTGGGCAAAATGGTGTCTTGGACATTTTTCAATGCTTGTTTCTTTCTAAGTAGCCTTCTCATGAGTTTGTTCCTAAGCATTTCAAGCAATGTCAGGATTGAGCTATTTCTAGCATCCAATATATACTTGTTGAATGATTCACATAAGTTATTAGTAAGCATATCACATATGAGGAAGGTTTTAAAATAAGCCATAGACCAATTATGAGGAGGTCTGGACCTTAACCACTCTTGAGCCTCAATACAACTTTTTTCTAAGGATATCAAACATTCTTCAAGGTTGGATGCATAGTTAGCCTAGCACAATCCCACAACAAATCGTTCAACTCCTTCCCCCTAAAGTATGTTCTATAGTTAGTGTACAAGTGTCTCATATGCATTCTGTGTTTAGCACCAGGAAACTCTCTTGAAATAACATTTACAAGGCCCTATGTAAAAATTAAAGAAACAATGAAAAACAAGCAATCAAATTACAAACTCAACACAATCATACTCAGTTATGTTCAATAACATTACATGTAAGTATTGGAATGAGGAAAAGAGGAAATGTAATATACCTTCTGCTTATTACTCGTAAAGCATATGGCTTTGTCATTCACTATTCCCAAATAAGATTTCAGTAGCTCCAAAAACCACAATCATGTTTCAGTGCATTCATTCTTGCATACTACATAAGCTAGGGGAAAAATACAATCTTTTGGATCTATGCCTTCAGCAGACAGAAGTTGATCACCATAAGATCCTTTTAAGAAACAACCATCCAAATATATAATCTATCTACAATGAGTTTTCTAAGCTCGTTTCAAAGGCTCTAGACAGATGTACATCCCACTAAAAACACCTATTTCTCTCTTAAACATGACAATAGAACCTGGATTGGTTCTCAATAACTTTAGCCTATAATCAAGTAATCTCCTATATTGAGACCCTTTATCCCCATGAATAAGCTTTAAAGCCTTAACTTTACTCCTTAAGGCTTTCATGTAACTAATATTATATCCAACGTCTTTGGAGACTTTGGAGATCAAGTGGTTCAAATCCTAATTAGGATTAATTCTAAAGTCTTCTATGAACTTTTCAACTAGCCAAGAAAAAGTGCAATGAAAATTCTTATTGACCTTAGAACACATATGGCTAAAACAACCACTTTTAATTTAAAAGGTGCGGTCTTTAGGATTAGGATGCTGTTTGGAAGCAAATAACTTATAACCACACTTCTTCACACTGACTACTTGAATTATCTCAATAGTGTTAATGGGAAGCTTAACTTGAAACCTAGATTTTATACCATACTCTCTCACAACTTGCCTAAACTCTATGATATTCTTAAATAACATTCCTAACTTAAGAACATCTCTGCCTAAATCCTTACTAGCACTAAAATAAGGATACTTTGGCTTCCTATCAGTCTCATTGTCACTGCCTGAGTTTAACTCATCTGAATCACTACTTATAGATGATTTAGAGCTTCCAACATCTTCCCTCTAAATATGACTGAATAGCCCTAAGTTGTTGTTTTGGCCTACCTATTTGTAGTGGCTCTGATTTATATTTTCAGCAAAATCCACATCTCTAGCTTCAACATCATACTCATCATCCCACAAGCCATCATCAGCTAGTGGCTATTGTTGTTGATCAGGCTCAACATAATCTCCCAACTCTATATCACTAGCCCTACCCTCACTTACTCCTACATTTATATCCTCACCACCTACTGCCTCCTCCCTTCGTTGCTTATTTACAAATTTCCAATTCTTATTCTATTCTATGTTGGACATGTCATCCATATTAAAAGACCAATCCCCTCTAACATATTAAGGCCCAGCATGTTTAGGGCCACTATAGACTGGACCACCCTGTCCAAGTCTATCATCATCAGGCCCAATAACCTGAGCTACATCTTATTTTTTACTAGGTTCCCTAACATCATGTAGTAAAGCAGTACCAATATGTCTATGACTCAACTGCTTATGTGGTTCATATACTTGTTGGGTACCTACTGACTCATTTTCCACAATCTCTTCTATGACAACCATACTCTTTTGAGGAGTGAATAGTTGATTTGAAATTTTTTGAATCTTAGGTAACCTAATATGCTTAACATACAAATGTATGATACCATGATCATGTCATGCCTTAGACATTACATTCACATCTTTGTCAAATTAAAGAGATTTTAGACCAATGTGGATTGGTTCAGCAGGTATCCTACAATGATACCTTACCAAACCTCCACGCCATTATTAGACATAAGCTTATCTAGCCATACCATTCTATCATAATTAAGGTTTTTCAAAACAAAAGTCTCCTCTCCAAAATATGAATACTCCCCTAACTCACCACTATGGTGAATTGTTAAGTCATAATCTAAATATTCTTCACCTATGCAGTATGTCAGAAATGTATGCAAACAAAGATTTTCAAATAAAAATCAAAAAAGAAACTCAATCAGTAAAAAACACAAAAATAACACTTACAAACTCAAATATACTAAATCCAAACATTAGAAGGAGTATCAAAATTATAAATGCAAATAATTTGATCCAAAAAATATCTATGTGTGCAATCATTTCCAGATTCAGAAATAGACAATCTTCCCAAATTTTACAAACCCTTTAACGCAACGTGATTTCTTCGCCAAGAGAACTAATTTCTTCCTGCTATTCTTCTTGTGTTTACAGTTTTGAAGAATTTGGTAATTGCGAGCGATCAATTGTACAAGAAAAGGGCAAGAGAGAGAAATGAAAATATGGGAGCTGAAAGAACAAAAGAGAAAGGAGAGAGAAAAAGCTGACACAATGTTTCCAATTTAATGTGTCACGTCAACTGCCAGGTCAGTTGCAACCAGATGAAAACCCACAAACCAGCAAAAATAGTCTCAATGCAAATTCTTTGAAAGTTTAACTATTTTTTTGAAAGAAATTGAAGTTTAGGTACCGTCATGTATGATCCTCTAAAGTTCAGTTACTACAAGTGTAATTTAGCCCCCAAAATTTAGATTTTTTTTTTATTTTTTAATTTTAAGTAGTATGTTATTGAGATCTAAAATCAATTTCAGTGAGTTGTAATTTGCAGATTTTAGCTCTGTATTATAAATTAAACACAAAATAATTTAAACCGTTCAATTTACAATTATACAAGTTTTATGATACTAAATTATATTCTGCAAATTACGACTCATTAAAATTAATTTTGACTCATTCTACAAACAACCCAACATGAAATTTGAAAAAAGAAATTAAAAAAAAAAGAATTCCAAATGTGGATTATTAAAAATATTTATACAAATAATTAACTTTTTAAACTAAAAACGTAATAAAATTATTGTGGATTATTAAAACTAATTGTTTTATGTAAAGATTAATGATCAATTTGTACATAATTTGAATTTAATACAGTTTGGGTTATTGCAGTGTGTAATAAAGTCTAGAGTATTGTATACTATAGACTCTGCTACACATTACAATAATCCTAGCTGTATTAGAATTGTTTATGTTTTTCATTTTTATGGAGTATTCAAATTATTTTTGCATAGTATCGAAATTAAGTTACATGATTACAAACCTATTGACATGAATTGACAATTCAATTTAAAAAAAAAATGTTGAACTTTTATTTTTATAGAATTTAGTTGTTATTTTTGTACAAAATGCAGAAGAAAATTAAGGTTCAATGTTTTCTTTGTATGTACTATCTCACCCATGTAATCAAGGGCGGAAGCTGGACTTATAGTTTGGGGTGCTAGCTAGTGACCCATTTTCCACCAAACCGCATGTGCCTTTTTCTTTTCTTTATTTTTTTTAAGAAAAGATATTAAGCCTGGTACCCCTTCTAGTAGGCCACACCCCTAGCACCAATACTAACATCTGAAAACTATTACTCGTCTAATTACTAGATTGATAATATTATTACTACATAGGAAAACCCTATGTAACTTTTTCTCAACAAGTAAAACTTTTATTTTTAAATTTGAGAGTGCAACTGCAGCACTTTAATATATCCCATCCGGATGTGAAGAGTGGGATTCGGACTCCGTCCACTTGAACTCAAGGAGAGATTGTTTACCAATTCAGCTAGACCCCAAATAATAGCTCATCCCTCATGTAATCATGAAAATACTAGGGAAATTTTTATTTTTTCCTTAATTTAAAAGAAGCCAGCCATCATGCTATTTGTGAATTGCTACGGACTAAAGCTAGCCAATTGCTGATTCAATCCGTGCAAACTGTCTTGAATTGTGAATTGGACCTTGCATGAATCCGACTGAATCTGTATTCCTAAATGTTCGTTCAAGGTTCAACAAAATTTTAAACCATGAACAGATAGTTTACTGAACCATACTTAAATTGCACTTGAACTGATGGGCTAAACCATTGGAATGTTGGATATAAGTATATATATGTGGAGACTTTAATTAATTAAGTGGAGGAGACTATTTGAGAAAATTGTGCAAAGTGTGTGTGGACGTGTATATATAAAAGAAATGCTTATATGATTTG
>CANUEY010160858.1:0-19752 GCA_948099555.1 Croton setiger | reverse complement strand
CATATACATAATATGTGAAACAGTTGAACAATGAGAATCATAAAATGCATACATGGAGAATTAGTCTTCTAGTTAGTTAATAAATCCTATTGTTTAGGAATTTGTGATTTGTTTAACTAGTTTCTTAGCCGTTAACATTATTATCTTTTGTTAGCTGGTTTTTCTCCTTTCTATTGTTTTGTAAAGCTATTTATATAGTTGTTTTACTTCATTAAATAAGTAGGGGCATTTAGCCAACTTCGATTGCATCTTAAATTTTACTTTCTCCTATATAATATTTGGTAACAAAGCCTGTTTAACTTGAAAAGTAACAGCCTCTTTTAGGATAAAAAGAGTGACATGGCGATAGAGAGTAGTTTTGTACAACCATTGATTCTGAAGTTGGCTGGACATTATGATCACTGATCTATGTTGATGGAAAACTTTCTTAGAACAAAAGAATATTGGAGTTTGGCGGAGCAAGGAATTCTTGTAGCAGCATAAGGAGTTCTTTCAGAAGGACAAAAAAAAGCAATGGAAGATCTTAAGTTGAAGGATTTAAAAGCCAAAAACTCTCTTCCAAGCCATAGATCGTCCAACTCTAGAAACCATTCTGAAGAAAGACAAAGCCAAGGTGTTGACGCTTAATTTTGTCCCAAAAAGTACCAATGATGATAAAAGTGCCTAAAGCTTAATGAGATCTCCAGAGTTCCAAACAGCTCAACTCTTTTATGCTCTCCAGATTTTATTGTTCAAATCCAATTTAAAAATCCATTTCCTTCAAAAAAAAAAAATATTTGAGTCTTTTTGTTTTTAATTTATGATTTTAAAAGAAATTAAAAAAAAAGAAAGAAAGAAATTATAATTTTCATTTAATTATCCCTTTTGTTGAATTTTTAATTTTAATTTTTGTTTTGCTTTTAATTTTAAAAATATAATTTAAAATAATATTTAAAGAGAGTTTTAATTTTAGTTTTTTTATAAAAAAAATAAAATTAGTGAAGAAGAGGGAGAAATTTGGAGAAAATAAGAAAAGGAATGAAATTGAAGAAGAATAAAAGAAGTTAGGAAAATTAGAAAGGAAAAGGAAAGCAGGAAGGGCATAATTGCAAACGGAGCTAAAGTTGAGCGGGTAGAAATGAGATTCTAGAAATCAGAGGGGCGAAAAGCAGAGGTCTGGAAGTAAAGAGCCAAAACGCCGCGTTTAGGAGTAAAACGGCAACGTTTAAGGTTGAAACAATGTTCGTTTTGGCCAAGGGTTTAGCAAAAAAATGTGTGCCGCGTTTCAGTGTGAAATGTTGCGTTTCACATCAAAACGCGGCCGTAGTAATCAAAATATAGAAGGAGAACTTTGTTTCTTCTGAATAATGAAACGAAACAGAAAGAGGGGTTAGGGATTTGAGGATTCAGACCGAAATTGAAATGGAAAGAGAGGAGAGGGGATTGAACAGTAAGGACGAGGGAGAGAGCTAGAGAGAGAAAAGATTAGAACAAAATTGAGGCATCAAAGAGGAAATTGGCAAGCAACAGAAACGAAAAAGTGGAGTGTAACAGAAAGGAGAGAGAGAGTGAGAGAGAAGGAAAAAGGGCCAAAAGCATAACAGAAAGAGAAGTAGAGAGGAGCGTAACAGAATGGAGGTCGTACGAGCACTCCAGAAAGAAGGAGAGGGACAGCTAAACGAACCAGGAGCGGGTGTGTGCCTATAAGAAGCTGGAGGACATTTCAGTGAGGGGAGGATTCTGGAAGGAAGAAAACAATTCTAGAATCAAGGGACATCCAGGAATTTCGAAAGAAATTTGCTGGAAATCTGAAGTTGAAGTTTCTCTTTTCTTTTTGAAATCATTTTTGATTCTGTAAGCTAACTTCGATTCTGATTTCAAAATCAATTTAAAATTGAGAATCGAAGGGATTTTGATTTTGACCTTTCTGTAAACACTGTTTCTGGAGCTGAAGTTGAAGCTGTAACTAAGAACTGGAATCTGGATTTTGTAGCTAAGCATTAATCTGAGGTACATTTAATTCATATCTCTTTATTTTCTATTTTAATTCGAAATGAATGGAATTACATGGGAGCCTGATTGAATGTTTTTTTATTCCTTCTGTTTCTGGTTGAATACTATATGTTGAGCTTGTGGATGCTTTAGTATTGCCATTTTGGTAGGTTCTGATTTCAAGTTATGTTGATTATTATATTTTGTTAGAATGTTTGGTATTGAAATCTTATTAGGTCATATTTGCTTCCATATTGTTTCGAAGTTCCAGTCTCTGCCATGAAAATTTTAGATGTGAAATAGTCTTAGTGTTTGTATTCTATATAACATGCTTGGCAATATCACAAAATTCATATCAAACATATATAAGTAAGTGGTCTTAGCACTTACATCACTACTGTGAACTCGGGTGGCCCTCGGGTTCCTTACCCCGCGCCGCTCGAGAACTCGATGCGCCTATAATGCATAACATAGCAATGATGTTCAAATAAACAAATCAGAAATCCATATATGCTATGATGCATGATTTCATAATTAATCTCTGTGTTATCTCTGTTTAAAATTAAATCCATAAATTTCCAATTTAAAACTTATTTCATATCATAATTGAACATATTATAAATCCCAATTTTCCATATAATAATTATAATTAAGAATAATTATAATTATTAAAACCAAATCCGAGTTTAAATAAATCATATAAATAATTAAAACCAATTTCATATTTAAATTCTTTAACCAAACATTTAAATATGAATTTTCAGCCTCAAAACGATCTCAAAATAAATTTCTGACGTCAAAATCGGATTCAGGACGTCGAAATTAGGCTGGAAGGGCTAAAACATAATTTATAAAAATTTTCGGGTCAAAAGTGCAATTATTAAAAATTGAGGGACTAAAATGCAATTAACCAAAGTTGCCAATTTCTGCCCAGAAGGGCTAATTTGTAATAAAACAGTAACTATAGGGGTCAAATTGCAATTTCCATAATTAAATTCTGTTGGATTAAATTGAAAACATATTAAAATTCAATCTGAATGACTTAATTGCATAAATAAATAAAGCTCAGGGGTTAAAATGAGGTTATACCGAAATCCAGGCACCAGAACAGCAAAAATCCCTAAAACGCACGCCCTTGTCTGCTTCACTCGCGCGCCTCGCAGAGATCAAAACGCAGAAACTGCGTGAGTTTTGATTCTCTCGCAGCAGCTCACCCGTGCGCCTGCGCAGAACCCCAAAACGCACGCCTGTCGTGCCGTTTTGGTCCACCTTTAACTTCTCGATAGTAGTCTACCTAGAAACCCACTCTGTTTTCCCGATAGGTTTTTTCGTCCAAATCCGGCCTTCCCAGCCAATTTCCTGGCCTAACCTCGATTTAAAATTTCAACCTAACTTCCCTACAACCCTCTCCAACAGATTAACACACCCCATGCACACAAAAATTCCCTTATTTTCTCTCTTTTTCCCAGAAATCACGATTATCCCCTGTTTTCGATAACTCGCTGTTTTCTTTCTTTTTTGGCCAACCCGACGGCCTTCTCTTACTTCTAACCTCTTCCTCAACCTCTCTAGACTCTAAGGAACACAATCAAACCAATATTTTGGCTGTCTATCTTCTTTTCTCTTCTAGTTTTCTCTTTCTTTCTTTTCTCTCGTTTCTGCCTATGTTTCTGTTTTCTTTCTATTTGCTTCTGTTCTCTAACCAAATGGCCATGTTCAAACCCTCAAACTAATCCTATATAGCATGCTCATAAGTCCAGAAGGTAAGCTTTCCACCTCCAGCTTGTTTAATTAGCAAAAACACATTATTTCTCACTTTACTTAACCTTTAGGGTTTTCCACTTAACCCAAAACCTAACCTCACTTAAATCTGTCCAAAACCACAACTAAATCTGGATTTCAGTAACATTTTATGGTCAAAATAATTAATATAACATTTGGGTGAAGTTTCGTAAAAATCAGAATCCAAAAACTAGTCGTCGTTCGGTCGGTGCCTTAAACCGACTCCGAAGCTCGACGTTTCTCGCGGAACCGAAACCGTACGACGTCGTTGCATAATTAGTGTTCCAAAAATATTTAAAATATATTCAAAAACATACCAAAACATATCAAAGTCAAAAAGTTCATATTTTACGCGATTTCGGCATTTTCCAATCGCGCGGGTCCGAAAACCCTAATTAGCTCTGTTCGTGTCTTTCGACGGCAAACGAGCCTATAACATAACTTTTTTCTCTTATTTAAATCATATATTATCAAATATAAATCATACAATCCATAATTAACTTATTTATTAAATTAAATCATGATGCATTTTAATGAAAATGCGTAAAATGCATGAAATGACGTCGGATTGACGTAGGGTTTAGGTCCGAGGTGTCACAAGAAGCGTTATCCATTTTTAAAAGATTAAAGTGTATGGTTGAAAAAGAAACTGGTATATACTTGAAGGACTTGAGAATTGATCGAGGTGGTGAATTCACATCTAAAGAATTCACTAGCTTTTGTAATGAAAATGGTATTCAAAGACAGTTGACAACGGCTTACACTCAACAACAAAACGGTGTGGCGAAAAGGAAGAATAGGACAATTATGAATACGGTTCGATACCAAAAGCTTTCTGGTCGAAAGTAGTAAATTAAACGATTCATAATCTCAATAGAAGTCCCACTCTAGCCGTGAAGCATATGACTCCAGAAGAAGCTTGGACCAGACATAAACCATCAGTTTCACACTTCAGAATTTTTGGATGTATTGGGTATGTTAATGTCCCAGAAAACAAAAGAACAAAGCTTAAGGATAAAATTTTGAAGTGTGTATTATTTGGAGTTAGTGAGGAGTCAAAGACATACAGACTTTAAGATCCATTCTCATAGAAAATAATTGTTAGTAGAGATATGAAGTTTGAGGAAGAAAATGGCTAGGATTGGCATAAAACCCATTAAGAAAAAGTTACAATTGATCTAGAATGGAATAATGATACCTGCAATGAAGGTGAAAGCTCATAGGATGAAGTATACAACGATAATTCATGTGAGTCAGTACAAGAACACTCATCTACTGATGCTGAAAGAAGAATTAAGAGGCCACTAAGATGGATGGATGATTATGAGAGTGGTGAAGGTTTTTTTGAGGATGAAGAAAATGTAAATCTAACCTTGTTTGCAGGAGGTGATCCTATTCATTACACAAAAGCCGCCAAAAGCTTTAAATGGAGGAAAGCTATGGATGCAGAAATAGAAACCATTGAGAGAAATGATACTTAGGAATTAACAGAACTACCAGCGAGAAGAAAGAAAATCGGTGTTAGATCTTTAAGACAAAGCTTAAAGAGAATAGAGAGGTTGATAAATACAAAGAATGTCTTGTAGCAAAGGATATGCATAACAACATAAAGTTGATTATTTTGAAGTTTTTGCTCCTGTAGCTCAGCTTGATACAATCAAAGTGGTTATTTCTCTTGCAGCACTAAAAGAATGGACAATTTATCAACTAAATGTAAAGTCAGCCTTCCTACATGGAGAACTTAGTGAATAGGTATATGTTGAGCAGCCACCAGGGTATGAAAAGAAAGGCAATAAGCATAAGGTATACAAACTAAAGAAGGCTTTATATAGATTGAAACAAGCTCTTAAAGCTTGGTACAGCCGAATAAAGTCTTATTTTGTGAAGGGTTTGAAAAATGTATGTCTCTATGTTGATGATTTAATTTTCACTGGTAATGATGAACATATGTTTACTAAGTTTAAGCAATCTATGATGGATGAATTTGATATGACTGATCTTGTAAAGATGAGATATTTTCTTGGTATTGAAGTTATGCAAAGCTTAAATGGAATTTTTATTGGTCAAAAAAGTATGTACAAGAAGTGTTAGAGAGGTTCAGAATGAGTGAATGCAATCTAGTTCACAATCCTATTGTTCCAGGTACAAAACTCGTGAAAGATTTGAATGGTTTGAAGATAGATAACACACTTTATAAACAGATGGTGGGAAGCTTAATGTACTTAACTGCTACATGACCAGATATAATGTTTGTGGTTAGTCTCATCAGCAGATACATGGAGAATCCAACGAAATGTCATCTAAAAGCAGCAAGAAGGGTGCTAATGTGACACCCCAAACCTAAACCCTATGTCGTTCCGACGTTATTTTCATGCATTACGTGCATTTTCATCAAAATGCATCATGATTTGATTTAATAATTAAGTTAAACATGGAATATATGATTTGAATTTGATAATATATGATTTGAATAAGAATTTCAAGCTATGTTATAGGCTCGTTTTCCGTTGAAAGACACAAACGGAGCTAATTAGGGTTTTTGGACCCGAGCGACTGGAAAATGCCGAAATCGCATAAAATATGAACCAATGATTTTAATATTTTGATATATGTCTATTAATATGTTTTATTATTTTGACACTAAGAACAAGTTTTAAGTAGGTGTTGGCTGTGTTTAAGGGATTGAAATCAAGTTTGGAAAGATTGAATGAAAGAAGTAAGGAAACCTTAAGTGTACGTAATGTCTTAAGGCAAAATTTGATGATTTTGTGCAATTATAACGAAGCAGCTGTTGGACTTAGTTGCTGGCAGGTTTGGCATGTGTTCGAGGTTGGAAATAGGGGCTGGTAAAACCTGGTTTTGGTAGAACTCATAAGGGAAAGAGAGGAAAAAGAAGCAAGAGAGAAAAGGAAAGAGAAAGAAAGAAAAGAAAAGAGAAAAGAGGGAAATCCTTGGGAAATCTTCAAACCTGTTGTTTTATCATGTTCTTGGGTAGTTTAGGAAGGGATTAGATATGTTAGATTGGAAAGAAATTGACTGGAAATCGTTAGATAAGGGAAAACAAAATTTTGGTTCATAAATCTAAGTTTCTAGGCAGTTTTAAGGTACCAACTTTGGAGGGTTATAACTTCTAATTGGTGAAACTTATGTGAGTTTGAGATGTATGGGTTTATAGAGAATATGTTTGTCTAGAGATTGGTCATTTTAGCTTGTTGGGAAACCACCGGAGGTGGCCGAAAAAGTGGCTGTAAGTTGGGTTGAGAGATAGGCAGATTCTGGGTTCTGGGTAAGCAGTGTTGAGGAGCCAACTTTGAGGACTTGTATCTTTTGATCTAGAGGGTTTCTGGAATTTGGCTCCGATGGTTAGTTAGAGGGTGTGTAGAGGAAGAGAAATGTGGTCTTAGTTGGCCAG
Source organism: Croton setiger (assembly GCA_948099555.1). NCBI lineage: Eukaryota > Viridiplantae > Streptophyta > Magnoliopsida > Malpighiales > Euphorbiaceae > Croton > Croton setiger. The sequence continues at coordinate 12,587 of CANUEY010160858.1, read as the reverse complement.
AAAGCCACCGGAGGAGGACGTACGGTGGTCGGGAAGTTGGCTGAAGAGTCTAGTTTTCTTGGCAGGAAGGCAAACGGGATAGACGGTTGAAGGTTTGCTAAAACGACACTGGCTGCGTGTGTTTTGGAGAGCTAGACGCGCGCGGGCGCGAGGCACGCGGGGGACGCCGCGCAGTGGCCAAAAGGACGAGATAGGGTGCGTTTTGGTGAATTTTATGCGCCTAGCACCTAAATTTTGGTAAAATTGCATTTTAGCTCCTAAATTTTAATTTTGCTTATATTTTTTACCCTGAAACTTTTATAAATTACGTTTTGGCCCTACCAACCTAATTTCGACGTCCTGAATCCATTTTTGACGTCAAAAATTTATTTTGAGATTGTTTTGAAGTTGAAAATTAAGATTTAAATATTTTGTTAAAGAATTTATTTATGAATTTGGTTTTAATTATGTGTTTGGTTTATTTAAATATGGTTTTGTTTTTAATAATTATAATAATTATTATTATTATAATTATTATATGATAAATTGAGTTTGATAATTATTTTTAATATGTTATAAATTGGTTTTAAATAAGAAAAATTTACAGATTGAGTTTAAATTCTCAGAAAAATATACAGATTAATTTTAAACTCAATTAACACAGAGATTAATTAGGAAATCATGAATCATAGCATATATGAGATTTTGATTTGGTTATTTGAACATCATTGCTATGTTATGCATTATAGGCGCATTGGGTTCTCGAGCGGCGCATGGTAAGCTACCCGAAGGCCACTCGAGTTCACAACAGTGAGGTAAGTGCTAAACCCACTTACTTATATGTTTGATTTGAACTTTGTGATATTGCCAAGTATGCTATATTGAGTTGTTTGGACCTATACTGAAGCCCGGTCATTTGTGAGGTATGAAACTGCTGTTATATGCTTATATTAAACTGTTTGGACTGGTACTGAAGCCCGGTCAATTGGAAATATCTGTTATATGACTTGCGATGTTTGTGGTTCTTGAGTCGGTACTGAAATTCGACCAGTTGAGTTATTTGATTTGGTTATAGAGATATATATGTTGTTTTAACCGGTATTAAAGCTCGGTCACATGATTATATGAAGCATGACGATATGAAATGTATGTTTTATAAATATATTTCCACAGGACTTATATATGGCCGTTGTGATTATCGTAGCTAGTGTTTGTAGATTTCACGTGAGAAACCTATGATTTTCTCTATGATTTGACGGAAAGGCTTACTGGTCCTATATGTTATAGAAAGACTTACGGGTCCTATACGATGCAGAATGATCTGGTGTATACTGCATAATAAAGGTTGATCTTAGGATCCCTTTTTGACCGGTCTTATAGGTTTGCTGGCCAGCTATGGTTACTGGTATGCCGTGAAATTCCCGGGGCAACACTTGGTCGATAAATCACAACTAAAGAAAAAAGAAAGACATGTCATTATGCATCTTGTGATATGATTTTGTTTATATATGCTATAAATGACCTGATATTGAACAGTCTTGATATATTTTGATGAATTTCCCTATTTGTTGAATGATATTGTTTTGTTTAGCACTTGCTGAGTATACGACTCACCCAAATCGCACAATGTGTTTTCAGGTCTGCTGTTTGAGTGAAGTACTGAGACTTCATTGGTTTATGCTCAGGTCGGTACAACTGAAGTCTAGGCCTCTCTCCCTCACACCACGACATCTGTACCTGGTGCATATAATTTTTGCTTTATGCTATGTTTTGTTTAGCACAATTATATGCTTTGGTATATGTATATTATCAACATGTTATGTTAATAGGTTTTGGATAAACAAGACTAAAGATATGTAAATATGGGTTGTAATATATTATGTATGAGTTCTAGTTTATGCTTATGTTATATGTTCAGTTAATGTATAAAAATTGACTTAGGTTAATTTGAGAGATTAAAATGTTATAAAAAAATGGCATGCTTTATGATTTAAGGTATAAGAGAGGATGTTACAGCTGAAGTATTTGAAAGGCACTAGCAATTTTGGATTGTTCTATAGGATGAGAGGAAATGAAGAGTTGAGTGCTTTTACAGATAGTGATTATGTTGGTGATATAGAAGATAGAAAGAGCACTTCAGGCTATGTATTTAAATTAAGTACAGGAGTTGTTTCATGGTCTTCAAGAAAATGATCTGTGGTGACTTTATCCACTACTGAAGCTGAATTTGTTGCTGCTAGTTCTTGTGCCTGTCAAGCAATATAGATAAGAAGGGTTTTGAAGCAACTAGGTCATGCTCAACTTGATCCTACCACAATTTTTTGTGATAACAGTTCAACCATTCAGCTTTCTAAAAATCCAGTTATGCATGGCTGTAGCAAACATATAGATGTTTGTGAACCCTTACCGAAATAGGCCCCCTTTTCGAGCAGAAGGGCCCGCCCGCGAGGACGGCTTGACTAGAGGGTGTTCACTCGGGGTGATGTGTGTGTAGAGTCGCCACTTAATTTATTTTTATAAGGGGAAAATTAAGAAAGAACACCTAGTGACTCCGTTTTGCGATTAACATATTTCTAGGTTAATCGCCCCAATGGATGAAAGACACTAATTTAGGAATTCGATGAGGATTCGAAGGTTATATCATGCAATCCTCTAACTATTTTTTTCTCCTAAGTGTTTGTAATGCAGGATGTAAATGAGGAGCTTTGAAGAGATGAATGATGGACCTGCTATTCAAGGTTAGATCCCGAATATGCCTACATACTCTCATTTGAATGAGAGATCAAGGTCAATGTAGTTCGGAATTGCCTATTTAAAGGCGTAATGGAGGGGGGATGCATGTATGCATGTAATGACTGTGTGAATTTAGGCCTTTTGGCCGAAATTCAAGTTTATCGACGTCCGCCGTCGGAAGTGTGAATTTTAGGCCTTTTGGCAAAAAGAGGAGTTTTACGACGTTCGTGGTTGAAAATGTGATTTTTAGGCCTTTTTGGCCGAAAAAGGAGTTTTACGACGTCCGTGGTCGAAAATGTGATTTTTAGGCCTTTTTGGCCAAAACTCAAATTTTGAGATGGCTCTGCGACCAAAAGGTTTGATTTGTTAGGCCTTGAGGCCAAAAAGAGTGATTTTAGGTGTCGTAGCCAAAAAAAGTTATTTTATTTAAGCCCTGTGGTCGAAAGGTGTGATTATGCCAATGAAGATGTCATGTATGCATGATTGGAGAATGAGTAGAAGAGAATTAAATCAAAAAGATTAAGTTAGGAATCATACTTGTGGTAGTCGGCGTCTGTTTCGCAGCTTCAGTTTGATTTGGACTTATTTTATTAGTGTTTATTATGAATGAATGCAAGTTATCACAACAATGCGATGCAGAAAGTAGTAAAGAATTGCCTGGAGTTGAGGAATCACCGAAGGCAAAGAGGGAGAAGAGAGCGGCCGTCAACACAGCTCATGGTGTGTTGAAAATGATGTTGAGAAAGGGTATTTATAGGGTGAAAAACACTCAAACAGTTGATTTAGGGCTGTCCAGAGCGCCCTGGAGGGCGGCCAGGGGCGCCCTGCTTCGGCTTTTCGCGCGTTTTTCATTCTGGAGTCATTTCGGGCCATTCCGGGACTCCGATGGCTTTTCCGAGGCCATTTTTGTGACTCTCGTAGCATTCCGGACATTTCTAGTACCCTGAAAGCATACTTCCGACGCTGTTTTTTAGTAACGTCTGGTCCGGTTCGACTGTTTGTAGTCCGAGAAACTCGGTTTTTCAGGCCTCAAAATTCGAGTATTCACAATGTTCAGTTTCATTTTCTTCGAGAGCTGTCAAATGAAGGAGTTGTGAAGATGGTTCATATTCATACACAAAATCAAGTTGCAAACATCATGACCAAACCTTTAAAGCTTGATGTTTTTCTGAAGATGCCTAATATGTTGGGAGTTTGTTTAGAGTCAAGTATAAACTAATGTTGTTAGAATTCAGTTTAAGGGAGGATGTTAAAAGAATTAGTCTTCTAGTTAGTTAATAAATCCTATTGTTTAGGAGTTTGTGATTTGTTTGATTAGTTTCATAACTGTTAACGTTATTATTTTTTGTTAGTTGATTTTTCTTCTTTTTGTTTCTTTGTAAAGTTATTTATATAGTTGTTTTAGTTCATCAATAAGTACGGACATTCAGCCAACTTTAATTGCATCTTAAATTTTACTTTCTCCTATTTAACATGATATAGGAGACGGATGAAAAAAACAAAAAAGAACATAAAGATATCGAATAGAAGAATGACGAACTGAAAGTTTTAAATGTACGGTGCAAATATAAGTAAAACAACGTAATTTTATACTTCTCCGATCTCTTTTAGTGTCTTATATATATATATTATTATAAAAAAATTAGTTTTAAAAATAGATAAGTAATGGACTAGTAACAGATTTAAGTAGAAAAATACAAAATATTAAGATTGCTGACATAGAATATGCGTAGCATTTGTATGCGTTATTTACTTTCCATGGATGTATTGGTAAATATTTATCTTCAAAAGAGAAAATGTTAAAAAAAGCAATAAATTTGGTGCCCCATATTTGGAAACTTTGCAGACCCATATCTAAATACTCACAGTGAATAATTCTTTGCTGAATCGCTAAATGAAAAGGTCGGTGTGAAAAGTCAGAAGAACGTATCTAATTTGACTAAAAAAAAAAAAAAAATCCAAAATGGATACCCAAAAACTGCAAAAAACCAGATTCAGATATTATTCTTTATTACATTTGATATGTTGTTCATTCAGTGACCATATTTGGTTTTTACCCTTTGTAGCCATATATGTAAATAAACTCATATATATATATATATGATGCTTAGCATAATATACCGATATGTTAAGACCTATCAAAAAATTATAATTACAGAAAAAGAAAAAGAAAATGGAGTTGTCAATGGGTAGTGAGAGTCCTGTTGCTTCTGCTAATCATTCTAGCGATGAACAAGAAGTTTCTGATAACTCTGCATCTGTTAGAAAGGGCAAAAAAGCTTATCATCGCCATACTACTCGCCAAATTCAACGGCTTGAATCGTATAATTACTTCCCCCATTTTTTTCATCTTTTTTATTATTTTCAGATATTTCAATTAATTAATCTTGCTTTGCTCCTTTGTTTATTTATTGTTTATCATAGTTAATTAATTGTAACTCTCCTTCATTTTATACCTTTTATGTGTTAGAGATTTAGTTTCATTATCCCTTGCACTCAATTGTTGTTTGGCGATTTAATAGTGTTTAGTTAATTCAACAATTATTATGTTTAATTCAATGAAATTTATAATAGTAATAATAATAAATTTCTTATCTTAAAAAAAAATCATAGCTTCATGAATTTTTTAATAATGATAACAAATTAATATCTATGGTGATATGATAAAGGTTTTTCAAGGAGTGTCCACATCCAGATGAAAATCAACGACGCCAGTTAAGTAATGAATTAGGGATGGAATCTAAACAAATCAAGTTTTGGTTCCAAAACAAAAGGACTCAGACAAAGGTAATAAAATTGTTAATAAGGTTTTTATTATTATTATTATTATTATTATTATTATTATTATTATTATTATTATTATTATTATTATTACACATTCCTAGATATTTCATGTTTATTTTACAGTCTAATAACAATAATATTGCAATATTTATTTTCAAAAAAAATAAAATTGCAATAATCATCGTACATGATTGGGACATGGTTCCCAGTGCATGAAGATCTTGACATGATGATTTATCGTTAATATAATGCAGATCTTCTTTTACGTCAAAAAAAATAAAAATATTAACGGACATTTAAGATACCCAGTTAATAATTTCATATTGTGTTGTAGGCACAAAGTGAGAGAGCAGATAATTCGGTTCTTCGAGCAGAAAATGAAAGAATTGAATGTGAAAATCTTGCAATTAGAGAGGCATTGAAGAATGTGATATGCCCAGCTTGTGGAGGCCCTCCTTTCGGAGAAGAAGAACGCCAACATAGTCTCCAGAAACTTCAGTTGGAAAATGCTCATCTCAAAAAAGAGGCTAGTTTACTTTCCTTTTTTACAATAAAATTTAATTCAATTTCATTTTTCCTTAATTTAATTCTGTTACACATATGGTGTTTGAATTTAAAAAGTAAAAAATTAATAAATTATGAATATGAATTAATATATTATTTTTTAATTATCTGAATTGAAATATTTGAATATATATTTTATTTTATCATAATGGATTTAAGTGGATAAATTAATAAATTATATGATTGCAATAAGGTCATCTTTCTTTGGGCAGTTACATTTTTAACTTTCTTACTTAGATGTGTATGTCATGGTCAATGTTAACGACTTTTCTTTAAATGATGATATTACTTAATTAATTTTTATTTACATTTAGTTGTTTGAAATGCAATAATTCAATTTCATAAATTTTTGCAGCATGAAAAAGTAGCGGCACTGCTTGGGAAGTACATTGGGAAACCAATTTCGCAGATAAATTCTTTGATTCCTCCATTAATTACTGGTGGATCTTTTCCTTCGGAATATCCTACTGGAAGACATGCCACTCCTAACCTTGTTCTTGAATTAAACCCTGCAATTTCCGATCCAATTCCATTTCCTTACCAATTCAAGGCAATTTCTGATATGGAAAAAGCACTAATGGCTGAGTTAGCTTCTAATGCCATCGACGAGTTGATCAAACTTTTACGAGCCAATGAACCTTTATGGACTGCCACCGAACCGGACCGGAGTTATGTAATCAATCGTGAAAACTATAACAAAATCTTTCCAAAGAATAATCACTTTAAAACTCCAAATGCTCGGTTCGAGTCATCTAAGGATTCTGCAATTATCACAATCAGTGGTTTGAATTTGGTTGAAATGTTCCTCGACCCGGTTAGTAATTAATTATATACATATATTTACTAACCCTTAATTTCTTCTTTCAATTGTCAAGAAAATGAAGCAAATTTATTATTGGGTTTTGCAGAATAAGTGGGTGGATTTATTTCCAACAATTGTTACTAAAGCTAGTATAATTCAACTAGTTGAAACTGGAGTGATTGAAAACCGAAATGGGTGCTTACAATTGGTATGTACTAATTTGTGCATTTGTTATGGAACTATAGAAATATATATGTATAATGAAGAGCTGAAATTGCAGATGTATGAACAAATGCATATTCTATCACCTTTAGTGCCATCAAGGGAATTCTGCTTTCTTCGCCATTGCCAGCAAATAGAGGCGGAGACATGGGTGGTTGTTGACATTTCCTATGATTTCTTGAAAGACTATGTGCCTCCTTCTAGAGCCTGGAGACTTCCTTCCGGATGCATGATTCAAGCAATGCCTAACGGGTGTTCTAAGGTAATAATACATAACTAGATATGAGATACTTAAATTAAACGGCACATTTATTGAAGTCACGTCGCATGGCAGTTCGCCCTCTATTTTAATTGTTGAATTTGACTTGCATGGACCCACATGACAAGATTTCCATGCATACAAACAATTAGCCTACCAGGTAGATTTGTAACAATGGACGAAAGAGCGTGGCTACGTGTCTTCATTCGAGAGATCCATTTCGCAGCCAACTTTTTCTTTTTACTTAATTTTTGTTTTCAAATCACTTGATTCACTTTTTTATAGTATGTATGATCAGTTTTAGTGAATCACAATTAATAAAATGCGATTATATATTATAAATTTGTATAATTATAAATTTTAATGGTTTAAATTATTATTTTTAATATAATACAAAATTAAATTTCGCAAATTGAGATTTACTGAAAATAATTTTATGTCTAGCTACTAAACAAGTGACTTAAAAAAATTAAAAAAAAATTGGAATTTCAAATTGTCTCAATCGAGACAACATGAATTACTATAAGAAGGCACGCGACATGCCTTCTAGAGTAATTCAATAGAGAATATGACAATTGAGATTATTATTATTATTATTATGTAAATGGAGTTGAATGAATGTTATTTTTATTTTTATAGGTAGGATATGGATCCCTAACACATTTTCTTAATAATGATAATTAAGGTAACTTGGATTGAACATGTGGAAGTAGATGATACAACACAGACTCATAGACTGTATAGAGACCTGATACGTGGTGGTTCTGCATATGGAGCTCAAAGATGGATTGTGACTCTCCAAAGAATGTCTGAAAGACTTACTTTCACTTATGGTCAAATTGCACATGCTCATGATCTTGGAGGAGGTAAATAATCAATCACTTTCCTAGTATATATAGATATATATATATATAATCTCTGGCTTGAGATTAGGAGTTCAAACTCTAATAATTAACTTAATTAAAAAATTTAATTTTCCATTAAAAAAAAAATCATTTGATATTGGTCCCATTATATATATGTTTGTGTACTATATATTCAGTGATTAGTACAAGTGAAGGAAGAAGAAGCATGATGAAACTATCACATAGAATGGTGAAGAACTTCTGTGCAATGATAAGCATGACAGGGAAGCTTGATTTTCCTCAATTGTCTGAAGTCAATAATAGTGGTGTTCGTGTATCTGTTCGACGAAGTGGAGAGATTGGGCAGCCAAATGGTGTGATTGTTAGTGCTGCTACTTCTCTTTGGCTTCCTCTCTCTCCTCAAACTATTTTTGATTTCGTCAGAGATGAGAAAAATAGAACTCAGGTTTATTTTATTTTTTTGTTTTCATTTTTAATTTTAATTTCATCAATTAGCATGTTAATGTTATTTTAAATCCTAATTTTATTGTTATAATAGTGGGACATTCTCTACAATGGACTGCCAGTTGAAGAGATTGCACACATCTCCAATGGTACTCATCCTGGGAATTGCATTTCCATTATCCAGGTATTTCTTTTTTCTTTTTATGACTTTTGACTTGCATTAATAATTTAAATACAAAATATTGTTGTATAATTATCAAACTCCACAAATTGGACCTCGCTTCTTATGATCTAATCTAACCAAGAATTTTAAAAACAATAAAGAAACATAGTTGTGAAAATACTTAAAATCTAAGATGTTTTTTCCCCCATGAAGCCGCCATTTAGCCCAAATGACACCTGCATGGTCGTGCTTCAAGAAAGCTGCACAGACGCATTAGGATCATTAGTGGTATATGCTCCAATTGACATTCCGACCATGAACATAGCAATAAGCACAGAAGACACAATGATGGTGCCCATCCTTCCTTCTGGTTTTATTATCTCCGGGGATGGTAGGCCGGTGACACAGACCAACGATGGCGGTTCTTCAACAAGTGCAAATATTGGTGGTGGTGGCGGTTCACTCACTACAGTTGCCTTTCAAATCTTGGTTTCTCCCCCTTCCTCCACCTCTGTTGCCTCCTCCTCCTCCACCGGGCAGGAGCTAAACATGGAATCTGTGGCCACTGTTAATACTCTTATTAGCTTCACCGTTCAAAAGATTAAGGCAGCTTTCAATTGCGCTAATATGGATTAGTTCGACTTTTCCTTTGGTTATTGTTTCAATAATTAGAGTTTCAGTTGTTTGATGGGTTATTAGTTAAAAGTTGTTTTTTTAATTTTACTTTAGATACACCAATTAAATTGTCCAGATTCAATTTTTCTTTTTAAGTCATCTTAATTGAAAACATGTTGCGCGTTTGAGTACACAACCACCTCAATCATCCTAGCGGAAGTATACTCGATCAAAAGATTGCACATGAATGATTCTTGTGGAAGTAATATTTGCAAACTTAACACTTGCAGACAATAATAAAAAAAGATAGTTGGTCTTTTCCAAGAAATTTTTTTTATTAAATTTTAATTATTCTTAATCTATTTATTTATAGCTTATGTAGAATTTTGTGAATTTTAAATTAATTATAATTATTTTATAAAAATTCAAGTTTTGGAATATATGTAAATCTGGTCTTTTTTATTTTTTAAAATGAATAAATAGCAAAATTAAAAAAAAAAAAACAACAGTCTTATTAAAATTTAATAGCATACATTTTATTAATAAAATGAAAAAAATGGACACTATACATATTTATGTAAAATCTTTATAATAATTGTACAGTAACTATATAATAATATAGTAGTTGTATAATAATATAGTGTAAAAAATTATTATCAATTTTGATAATTTTTTATTTTTTTTTTCTAATTATTTTGGTTATTGAGACTATTTCTCTAAAACCCCTAAAAAACATTTCATCCTCCCATTTCAATTTATATTAATAATGAATGGAAAGTTATTGAAGTGATTAATTAAAAATTTATAAAAATATACAATAGCTAATTCTTAAATCATAATTTGGCACAACAAGCAAAGTCCAAGTGATTATATGGCAACATATTAAAAAATCCTATATTTTATATGTGTCTCTTTTATTTCTCTTCTTCCAATTTTGTTCTTATTTAAATATTAGGAATGAATAAAAATTCTTGTGATGATTGTTTTGTATATGTCTCATTTGTTTCTCTTCTTCCAATATTTTGTAACCATCATATATATTTTTCTTTCTTTTATATTTTCTAAAAACAGAGAACCTATTAAAATATTCTAATATAATTTAAATTTAAAAACCAAGCATAAAAAAACTATAAAAAAATTATGCTTATAAAATATATATATATTTTTTTAAAATCATGCTTTGTTGTGTATATATTTAATATTATAAAGTGTAAAAAATATTAAAAAAAACATTAAAAAATTGCATTAGAAGTTGAAAAAGGTAAAACAAAAGTATATATTTTCAACTTATAAATTATACTACACATACATATTATAGTTACTGTGTAGTTTTAGAATGTAAAAACATAAATATTAGAACCAAACACACACTTTATAATATTTGAATCTATTACAAATAACACTTTTCAACATACACAAAATACAAAAATAAAATATTTACAATTTTACAAAATACAATTAAAAAAATATTGTTGTTGTTGTTGTTTACTAAAACAAATTACTTTTAAAATATAATTTTTGGAATTTTAAAAAAATATTAAGCTTAGATTCCATATATAAATTTAGCCAAATTTATCTTTTGGTTCCTATGAATTGTTGTAGACCTAAAAATCAACTAAGGTTATCTTTTTATTACAACAGTTAAAATTGGAGTATTTTCAAATTTTCCATTTTGATGATTTTCTTGTGTTGATTAATTTTGCATAATAAAACATAATTGTTCATTTCATCAAAACTCTTTCTTGCATTGTTCATGAATGTATCAGGAATTTAAACACTATTGAAAAAAAAAATAATATGATAAATTACTAAACCGTACTTGTTACTAAAATTTGTCTAACCTTCTTTTTCTTCCTACTTTACCACTTTCTTGCCCTTAGGTATTATCGATGTACTTGATTCTATTGGAATTAATTAAAAGATAATGCTGTCAAATAGCATTTTGTTTTTATTAAAATAATGAAATAATATAGATTTACAAAAATTAAACAAATAGCATATATTTAATGGTGGACTAAACTACCCTTATGATCTAAACAGGCATGGGCCATATCCTGTTAGATTCGTTAGAAGCAGAAGTCTTCCTCTCTTCCTCTTCCATCTTTCACGGTATTTCGCTACCATCTTTGACAATCTTTCTCTTCCATCTTTTGCAGTCTTCCTCTTCCATCTTTTACAATTTTTCTCTTCCGTTAGAAGCAGCAGAAACTTCAGTCGTTAGAAGCAGAAGCAGTCTTCCATCTTTCTCATTCTTCCTCTTCCATCTTTCGCAGTCTTTCTCTTCCGTTAGGAGCATCAGAAACTTCAGTTTCGCAGCCTCCATTCAAGTTATTTTTTCCTTTAATATGTGTCATTGAATTGTTATTTTTCATCAACATTGGTGATCGGATTTTGTTTCTGTTTTTCAACTCTGTTTAAACGATTAGTGATCAGATTCTTCTGTTTTAATCAACATTGTTCTTCGATTGGTTCTACGATTTTTTATGGTATGTTGCTTCTTCATTATTAAATCTGTTTTGACAATTGGTTTGTATTTATGAATGTTCTCTGTTTCTGGATTATTTATGGTTTGTTTCATTATTAAATCTGTTTCTGGTGTATGCTATGTTCTTATGCATTCTTTTTTTTTTCATCTCAGATATTCTTCATCATCATTCTTCAGTTTAATATCAATTATGCTTTATTATTATTCTGTTTTATCTTAATTGTTGGTTTTGTATTTGTGTTCATATATTTTGCTTCAATAGAGCTATATTTTTTGCATTTGACTTGTTAAATAATGATGAAGTATAAAATGTGTTTGAGTTGTTATTTATAAAGCAGTATATATGTGACGTCCTCTCTTATACTTACATTATAAAACATGTCATATTTTTTTTTAATAAACTTATATCACCATTTTAATTACCATGTTAAACTATATCACAACATTATAAACCAACATATAACATACATATTCCAAATATCAAACATACATAATTATAATTCATTATTTTAATTTCACAATTCCTTATTATCCCAAAAACTTAATAAACATATATATACATGCCAAACCAGAAAAGTAATGCTATACAGGAATAGCATTAAACAAAATTCTATATGCAACTGATACAGATAATGTGACGTGAGGGAGAGAGGCCTAGGCTTTAGCTATAC
>CANUEY010160836.1:0-65375 GCA_948099555.1 Croton setiger | reverse complement strand
TCGGCCCGCCGAACCGGCGGTTCGACGGACCAGCGGTTAACCGGCGGTTAAATTACGGGCTAAAAAACCGGCGGTTCAAGGCGGTTAAACCGGCGGTTCATGGCGGTTAACCGGCGGTTCGATTCTCAAAACCCGCCGGTTCATTCACGGTTCAAGGGCTTTTACGGTTACGGTTCAGAAATTTCTTGAACTTGAACCGGCCCGCCGAACCGGCGGTTCAGGTTCGGTTAATGGCGGTTACGGTTTTGGACGGTTACGGCCGGTTCAAGGCCGGGCCGGTTCAGCCGGGCCAGCCGGGCCGAACCGGCCCATGGCCACCACTAGCCTTTCCCATCTCAGGATTTGCATTGTAGATTCAAATTGGGCTTTCTTAAAATGCCTAAAGCCCAAAGGGAAATTGAGTAGGTAGCATAAAAATGAAAGTAAATAGTATTTTTATTAGTTTTCTAGCCGTTTCTATTGTTTATTTATCTTATTGTTTTTACTTAATACTTTAAAATTTTTATTTTTTATTTTACTATTTTTGCAAATTGAAATATTAGTTTGTCCTATTTATTAAGTTTGCCTAAACTTAAAATTCACGCAAGCCTGCACAGCAGCTAAGTGTAAAACAAATAAATTTATTTTCAATCCTTTTTTATTTTTAAATATAAAAAGTTTAATATATTTAAGTAATAACAATTAGATAAATAAATAATAAAAAATACTATAAAAAATATAAAAATAATATTTAGTTAAACTAAACTTTATTTTTGTGGCGTACACCTGAAATTACCAGCAACTAAAAAGCAAGCAAAAGCAAGAGGAGAGATCAATTCAGGACTCAGAAGTCAGGGACACTCCCAGTCACTGGCAATGTCTAGCTGTCCATAACCGGACACCACTTGGCAAAAGTTAGCAAATACGGGACCCACTAAACTGACAAAAGGCTTTTGACGTGTCATCCTCCCAATATAATTCATCCCATCTGTCAATTAATCTAACTACGCGCGTTTGAAGAGGAGAAACGTCGCCAGCGGCGGCCAACAAGACAACAGGCAGCTGCCGTCGCCAAATACGGATGGTGTAATAAACGCTCCGTCGTTGAAAGTGGGTGATTGATTTGTTCCTCTTTACATGCATGTTATGTTGCAAGACACGCATTTGCTCCGACTCTGAGAGGCTTTCGGCTGACACTGTCAGGAACTGCCACCGCTTTCATTAGCTTGTGTTTAAGCAGAAGGCCATGGCTTTGGCTTTTCAGTTTCACTTTTTTTTCCCCTCTAAAAACGCATATCATCCTTACATATTAACCAACTGAGCTCAGCTCAATAATTTTCAAAGTTGAATTTGATTTCGAAGGTCTACTGTAATGGAAGCCAATCCTCTCCTCCTCCTAACTACCTCGACCTCGGTTCTGGTAATATAACTTAAAACCTCTCTTTAATTTTAGTTTTCAGTTCTTAAATTTTCTGGTTCGATGATGACGAAACGGACGGTTATTGAATATGGAGTTTCTTTTTAGGTGGTGGGACCCAATGCAACGATGAAGTGCTGACGCTTATGACGGAAGTGATTAATAAATCGAGTATTAGTAGTCGTGATTTGAAGGAAGAACACGAAGAAGCAGCACTAGAAGAAACTGAAGAAGAAGAAGAAGAAGAAGAAGAATCAGGACCGTCGATGAAGAAGAAAGCGGATATTGGGAATAGAAAACCTGTGATCACAGTAGGCCAGCTGGACGAGCTACAACGACAGCTCGTGATATACAAGTACATAGTATCTGGTCTTCCTGTACCTTATGCTCTTTTACTTCCCATTTGGAATAGCGTCGCTGCGTCTTTTGGCTTCGCTACTGGTCCAATCTACACCCTTTTTCCAAGCTGTGGGTCTTCTTCTTCTTTCTTCTTCATATCGTTCAATTAATTTGAAAATAATTGTTAAAATCTATCTATTGTGTTTATTGTTTTTCAGTTGTGGGATTTGGTTCTCTGGAATTTGATTATAAGAACATGATGGAATCAGAACCAGGTAGGTGTAGAAGAACAGATGGGAAAAAATGGAGGTGTAGGAAGAATGTGGTTCCTGGTCAGAAATATTGTGAGCGGCATATGCATAGAGGTCGTCAGCGTTCAAGAAAGCCTGTGGAATCTTTGCAAATCATGACTACTTATAATACTTCCCCACCTCCGGAGAATTTAACCGCCACGAAATCAGAGAATTCTAACATCAATTCCTCCGGGTTGGTCTCTAAAACTAATCTTTCTTGTAATCCTGCTATGAACTATAGCATCGCCTGTAGTAGTAGTATGATCCCTAGAGGTGTTGTTGGCCGTGTAAATGCCACCGCGAACATGGTTTCCGGCACAGTTCACACCGATTCCTCTGTCACCACAGCGATTGTTGGGACTACAAAGAGTGGCCATGACAGCAATCATATGACTAATTGCATTAGTGATAAGAATGGGAACTCTGACAACTATGGTGGTTTGAAGAATCTAACCGAGAGCAGTAGCAACAACAAGGACATCAGAATTGTCCAGTCTCAAGGGTTGGATTTCTCGCCAAAAAGTGTTCTTCAAGGTAGTATTAATGTAGACATTTTTAATACAGAAGTAATTGCCTAAATCCTATGCTTAAACTTTCAGGATTGTGTTCTTTTACTGTTGTTTCGCAGTTTCAAGTTCCAGAAACCACCCATACTTTTGGCGAAGTTACGTGGAACTTGAACCGGGGAGGTGTCGAAGAACAGATGGAAAGAAATGGCGATGCCGCAGGGAAGTTGTGCCTAAGGGGAAATACTGCAAGTTGCATTTGCACAGAGGTGCAAAGAAACGCATAGAGGCTTCTAATTCTAAGCCTCCTGCTCTTCTCAATACAATCTTGCCCGACAAAGGGAAAAGTACTATTGGCTTAAACACTAATCTCTCGATCTCACTTGCATCAAATCCCCAACTTACAATGAATGATGATGTGAGTGAAACCACTGTCAGCGTTAGCAGCGATACGACCATCAGTGACACTATAATTGCCTCCGGTGAAGATGGGGAGTTTTCTTCTTAAGTTGCTGGCAGATATTATGAAAGCTTTTTCGTCTTTTGATTCTCTTGCCAGCAAAAACACAAGAGATCAGTGTGGAGAGGCATCAAGTTCTTTTATGGGAATATGTAATCAGATGAACCTTTTTTTATAGTTAGATATAAATTATTTATTCAACTTAAGCTTGATTTGTGTCTGTAAAGCCTAGCTATGACTAGTTCAGATCAATTTATGATATTTCAACTCAAATGCCTGTATTAGAATTTTCAGTTGCAGATCATATAATATAATGAACAAAGTAGAAAGCTATACATATCATAAATTGATCTGAATCTGAACTAGTCATAGCTAGGCTTCTTATTGCAGCAGAATCAGTGGTTTAGGAGTTCATTAGATCAAAAGGTATTCATTTTTTTCACCGAAATATAATTTTACAAGGAGTAAAAATATAATTAGTTCGACATTCAGAAAATGTTACTTGATTGAGATTCCCGTTGGATCTGCATTCTTGATTATCCAAGGATGCTCCAAGATCTTTTGAAGGGAGAGCCTCTTTGAAGAGTCCTTCACCAAGAGCTGCAACATTTTGCAGATCACATTATAAAATACACTGCAACTATTCATTCACCCTACAATACAGTATTAATGGATAATCTTACTCTGGTGATGAGGTTTTTGGCTTCTGCTGAAACTGGATGATCGGAAGGGAAATTGAGATCAATTTTCATGATCCTGCATCACATAATCCAATCTGTATCAACAATTTGGCTTTACAGTAGTATAATAATAGCATTACAATACTCCTTACCTTCTAAAAGTATCCCCTTGAGACTCAGCTTCAAATGGAGGAACACCATACAGAAACTCATAGCACAATACACCCAGAGTCCAGTTATCAACTGAATAATCATGAGCTTTATTTTCTACCATTTCTGGAGCTAGATAATCCAAAGTTCCACACATGGTGCGTCTTTTGCTTCTTGATTGTACTGACCACCCAAAATCAGCAATTTTCAATCTCCCCTACAAATATTTCGATTTTAGTGAGTCATTAGTAAGAAAAAAAATGCAAATTAAATTCCCAAATCATTTGACTAATAATTTATCAGTTCTTGAATTACAATTTCTGCAAAAGCTGCATAACCAAAGCATACCTCATGATCAAGCAATAAATTTTCTGGTTTAATATCTCTATGAATCACATCTTTCTCATGACAGTAAGCCAATGCATTTGCAAGGCTTGCAATATACTAAAAAAAAATCCCAAGAAACAAACAGATTAGTTAGCCCTAATAAAAAAATCTAAGTTAGCCCTAATAAAAAATCTAAACAAAACCACACAATAAAGAACAAGAAGATTCTTCTCACCGTCGCAGCTTGCTTCTCACTGAGATAACCTTTCTTTTTAAGCTCTCTATAAAGCTCGCCGCGGTGAGCATACTCTAGTATCAAGAAAACTCGCTCATTATCGTGAAACCAACCGTATAGACGAAGAATATTCGGATGACGAAGGCTAGTCTGGATCTCCATTTCTCTCCGTAACTGGTGTTGAATATTGTATTTCTCAATCTGTTCCTTGAAAATTATTTTCAACGCCACTATATATTTGCTCTGACGATAGCAAATAGCAAAGAGGGAAATAAATTGGAGAAACTCAGGCATATTGAAGAAATTCAATCATTTTCTTAGTAACCAAACGGAAAATTGGGGAAAATAATACCTTTACTTCTCTGGCGAGGTAGACTCTCCCAAATTTTCCTTTTCCGAGCGGTTTTCCGATCTCAAAGTCTTGTAAGGACCATGGCTTCTTCTGGTTGTCTTCCATGTTTTGAGATGCACTCAATTTCTTCATTTGTCGATGATTGATTTCAGAACTGATAACTTGAAAATGTATGGGGAGAGAGGATTTCCATTTGGGTAACGGGAAAAGGAATTTGAATTTTGAAATATTAACACGCCTTACATTAAAACGCACCGTTTGCTTTTGCTTAACGATTTAGATTAACATATTTTGGCAGCTTAATAATTAAAATTTTTCTAAAAAAGAAACAAAATTAAATTTAATTATAAGTAATTTTAAATTAAATAAAATTTCATAAGAATTTTTTAAAGCTAAAGTAAATACTTTTTTAATTTATGCAAAGCATATTTTGAGATTTTATCTTATTTCATTTTTGTAAACAAATGTACTTATAAGTCTGCAGAAAAGCAGCTGCTTTCTTTTTTGAATTACAAGAAAATGGTAATGTTATAAATAGAATATGGTGATTTTACAATAAGAATGCAATTAGTTAGACCCAAACTCTTCATTCCACCGTTCAAGTTCTTCCCATTTGCTTTTGCTTAGACTTGGTCTAATCACACTCATAGCCTTCTTAAAATCTTCGTACCTTAATCGTCTTACCTGGTACAGAAAATCATCAAATTACTGTCAAATATAAAATATCCAATGAGAAAAACTAATCACTTGCATCCCGGATGAAATATGGAGAAATTTACGTTCCTTACAAAACTACACTAAGAGGGTGTTTGGCATTAAGCAGCTTTTAAGCACTTTTACACTTAAAAGCCAGTTATTTACCTTATTTTTTCTTTTAAGTTGTTTCTTCACAGCAAAATGTTGTTTTTTAATAAGTTCTTAAAGACACAAGCAACGCCGAATCACCCCCTAAATAATACAGTAAAAGTGCTCTTTTCTAGTCCTTACTTACTAAGTCATTAATAGAGTTGTTGCTGCAAAATACCTGATTGGCCTTGACGGTTAGAATGTTTGCACCAAGCTCTCTAATTGGCATCATTGCAGCTTCTTCACATAAAGCTTGTAGATCACTTCCGGAATATCCTATGAATTAAATAGTTGAAAAAAGGATTATAAATTTATAGCTCAGAAGATCAATGGTATTTTTCAAAATGGATAGTTAGGACATATTTTTCATGCACGATTAGAGACATAATCCTATTGAGTATAAAAAGCAACCAATACATACATAAAGCTTAAAGGACATCGATGAAATAGGATTATTTGCTTTCACTTTTGCTGCCAGTAAGAAATATTATTGGAGAGGAAAGAACAGTTTATCATTCTTACCTTCTGTATCCGAGACAATTTTTTCAATGTCTGCATCTGTAATGCATAAGGAGACATAAATCAATATCATGCTCAAGCAAAAGGGAGAGGACAAAAGCAAATAAACTCACCAGGTAAAGAAAAAGCTTGGCCCTTGAGTTTGTGTTTCAAAAGAAGCCTCCTGACGTTTTTATCAGGTAATGGTACATATATTCTCTTCACCTGATTCAGGGTTCGCAATAAAAAGTTAAGAATAAAATTTAGATTGAAAGAACAATTGGCACAGAAAAAACTGTAAATCTGCAATATTAATAAAATTCTCCATTGCCATTCAAACTTCACACGTCACACTTCAGGCTACATATAAATTCATATAACAAACAAACTCACCAGTCTCCTAAGAACTGCATCGTCCAATTCTTGTGGCTTGTTTGTAGCACCTGTATCAATGAAGACTGTTATAAAAGCACATCCAATAACATAATAATTGAATCAATAGTCAGTTTGATGTCAACTTTATGTAAGACGACACAAACACTATTCCCCATGACAAAAAGTAATTAACTTGAGAGGTAACAGATAGTATCATAGAAGGATCAATGAAAATTATTATACGAAACAATCAATAATTTTTTGAAGGTCACACAAGCCTTATCAGCGAACAGAAAGTATCTACAGAATGTGAAAAGAGTTATGGCTATTCTAATGGTGTAGAATTTATAACTTGCCCCCTTGATAGAATGTGCCAATTGCAGATCAGCTAATCATTAATACACTTTTCCAATTACTAGACAAACGTAATTATTTCCTAGATGGCATCAAGTGTGAACCTTGGTTTACTTAAAGCTTACCAATAACAATTACTAAATCATCACGACTGGAGGTCACCCCATCAAACTGTATAAGAAACTCAGACTTCAACCTTCTACTTGCATCATTTTCATTGGCCAATCTTGCTGACATAATACTATCAATCTGTATACAGGCAAGAAAAGGTATGATTACATGTTTCATAATGGTGGTTAAAGTACAAAGACATCAGACAGTGGTAGTCTGTTGACTAGCAGCTGAATTCAGATAGGGCTTCATTCTAACTTCAGTTACAGTGGCTGCAGAAGATAAACAACAAGGAATAACTAGTGAAAGTGAAGTTCAAAGAATAGTTTACTTCATCCATGAAAATCACTGATGGCTGTCTAGATACTGCAACTGTAAATAGTGTCCTGACAAGCTTTTCAGCTTCTCCTACCTAACCAGAAAAGGCAAACTTATCAGGCATTCTCTAGGAAGACAATTGTAAGAGAAAATGGAAAAAAAAAAAAAAATAATAAATTTAAGAGACAGATATACCCATTTTGACGTTAGGGAAGATGCAGAAACATTGAAGAACGTTGCCTGTGATTCTGAAGCAACAGCTTTGGCAAGCATTGTTTTACCATTACCAGGCGGACCAAAGAGAAGTAGACCTAAACTAAATAACAGGGTTAGGTTTTGACTTAATAGAAACAAGTTCAGAAAATTTCGTAGCATCATCTTTGTAAATATGGGAATTTGTTACCTCGCGCTGGCTTCCGGAGCCCAGTGAACAAATCTTTTCTCCTAGTTGGTAAAATAACCATCTCCATTAAACTTTGTTTTGCCTTCTCAAGTCCAGCTACAAAAAAAATTCAAGTTTCCTACTTCAAGGTTAATTAAGCACTGTCAAGATATCATAAGACATGAATAGTTTTAGTTACTCACCAACATCATCCCATTTAACAGAAGGACTTTTATCCACAATTGCTGTATTTATAATTTCAATTAATTTTGCTTCATAACCATTAGAATCTTGCGCCTGTTTTGATCTTGCAGCTTTATCAGACTGATTCCTGATTACCAGGCTGCTCCTAGCAGCACAAGGCGACTTCTGTGACAGATCTTGTTTAAAATTTGATGTTGATGATGGAACTGCAGCAGTATGTGCATGAGTTAAGGTGTTCTGCAATATTTTGAGGAATAAACAGCAGATATATAATTACATAATCAGCAAAAATTAGCCTCCCTAAGATAGTTAGCACTCCAGCCTAAGAAAAATGTATCATCCAAAAGCAAGTTATACCTTGTTAGAGGATGCACCAGCCGAAGAAACACCTGAAGAACAAAAAGAAAATAGGATGAACGATTAACGAAACTATTAGCACTCTCCATGGAATCAAAGAATTATAAACAATGTCAAAATGAATTCATAACGAACTATGAACCTGCTCGCCTATTTAATGCTTGTAATCTCTCTGAAACTTGGCCCTGCCATTTTGATATTTTTTGACGGTAAGATTTAACCTTCTCTTGCTCACTGTAACAAAATAAAGATTTACAAAAATGCACAAAGACCTTTCTTCTACAGAAATTAACAATACACGAGACATAAAAGCAAAAGAGTATTTCAAAATCAGGAATGAGGAAATGCTTCTAACTACAATAATAACTAGGAAAGATAAAAATTTCTCAAGTGATCCTTACTTTAGAATAATAAGAAGCAGGACCCAAGTGAAGCAAAAATTCGATTATTTTTGACAATTTTGAATTTAGAATAAACAAGAAATTTAAATTTTAAAATACCTAGAACTGATATAAGAAGGCACAGTTGTTGAACTAGCTTCAACGAGAATCCGTTGGGCGTTCTTATAATGAACAATCGCATCATCAACTAAACCCCATTCTTCGGCCCTTACAGCTTTGGCAATCTCTTCTGTGGCCAAATCGAAGTATCCCTTCATCTTATAAGCAGCGCGTTCGTTCGTCACCGGATTGGCAGCTATACCTTCCATGTTTCCAGTTCCAGAGCTAGGGTTTTCTTCTTGGAAGTGATACGAAGAATTATCTGAAGAAAACACTGATCCTAGAGATTCAATTATGCCTTTCCAGAAACTCATGTCTGCGAGATGATCCCAAATTGAATAGTCATTGCAGAGATACTACGCAGAAATTTGCGGCTGAAAAATCAATCTTCGAATTTTAGACTCGAGAAGCAATTTTCAATCTGTATCTACTTCTAATAAATGAAAACACTGTCAAATTGCGAACTGAAAATTCTGAGACGAAATATTTAACAAGAGATGAATTGATTGACGAAAGGCACTGCAACACAGTGGAAAACGAATTTCATTACCCGCGTTTGCGTTTCTTTGTAACTGTAAAGAAGAACAATGTCGTTGGCAGTTTGACTGTCGTTTGGCACTTTGTTTGCTTTTCTTCTTGGGTTGAGTTCTTGAAACATTTCCACTGACCCAATAATCTAAAGTTCTGGACATAATGATGGGCCGGTCTTTGTTGTGTCTTCGGTTCATCCTCAACCAACACAACACTAACAAGCCCAAGCCCATGCTATTTTAGAGAGTATAACTGTATACACTAAAACTCAAATCTAAGACTCGAATTCTTGCAACTTGAGCCAACCACCATGGCTGGTTTGTTTGAGCCAACTTTAAGTAGCTTGCAAAATGGCTCTATACAGTTACATGTTCATTGCCTTTTGCTCAGCTCAGCCTCTCTCCCTCCCTCCTTTCATGGCAAGATCAATCTTTCAGTAAAAACTGCAAAAATTTGTTTACCGAGGAAAGAAAAGTATTTTCAGTATCAAGTGTTAGTTAGATCAGCTTCTTCATGCAGTGAAAGAGATGCTCAACTATAAAAAAATTCTTTGAATATCAGTTTTTCAAGACTGTTAGTTAAAAAAATACCGAACCCCAAATCCGATATTGCAAAGTGTACTAAAAGATATCATAATATATGGAATTGTACGTATTCTTTTAAGTCCACGAACTTATCAATCAGCACTACGAATTAATCCTTTATTTTTGGTAAAATGTACTGTTATTGCCTGTGTTCAGTACATTTCTGGTAAGGCTTTTTAAAGAATTAATCCTATTCTGCCACATTTTTCTTTCTCTTCCACAGATTCCAAATTCAGAATCTCATATAAATACTTCCAGTTTGGATCCTTATGTGCAGATACACCCTAAAAAAGTTGTACTAAGGTTGTTTTATTAGATATGAAGATGCAAAAAGCTTGGTTCTATGAAGAATATGGTTCCAAAGAAGTACTGAAATTAGAAGACTTCCCACTTCCTGTTCCTCACCATAATCAGCTACTAATCCAAGTTCGAGCTGCTGCTTTGAATCCTATTGATTTCAAAAGGCGTCAAAAACCCATTTTTCCTTCACAATTTCCTGTGAGTATAATTCTTTTTTCATCTATTTCAAGATTTTTCAGAATTGTTTGAACACCTGACATCTATATTCTATGCTCCGCAGGTTGTCCCTGGCTGTGACATGGCAGGAATTGTGACAGCAACAGGAACAGGTGTAACAAAATTTCACACCGGCGACGAAGTTTATGGAAATATCCAACGCTTTGATAAAGAAAACCCCTTAAAACAACTTGGAACACTAGCAGAATTCATAGTTGTGGAAGAAGATTTGGTGGCCGAGAAGCCGAAAAACCTGTCATTTGACGAAGCTGCAAGTTTGCCATTGGCTGTTCAGACAGCAATTGAAGGTTTCAAAACAGCAGCATTTAAAGAGGGACAGAATATATTTGTAGTTGGTGGTGCAGGTGGTGTGGGAAGTTTAGTTGTTCAGCTTGCCAAAAATTTGTATGGAGCTTCTTATATTGTTGCTACATGTAGCACCCCAAAAGTTGAATTTGTCAAAAGTTTGGGAGCAGATAAGGTTATCGATTACACGAAGATTAAATACGACGAAATTCTGGAGAAATTTGATCTTGTCTATGATACAATCGGTGTGTTTAATGCTTAGCTAGTTCATCGAAGATTATGTTATTCTCCGTTTGTTTTAGTAATAGATAATTATATGCTAATTGGTAATTTCAACTTTTAATACAACCACACTTTACTCAATCGCTATCAGATGTTATGAAGAGAAAAAAAAAAAGCTAAATTTTATATATATATATGTATATATATTTATATTTATGTGCTATAATTGATAGTTCAAGTTTAATAATACTCAGGTGATTCCAAGAATTCATATGTTGTAGCTAAAGAAAACGCACCGGTTGTTGACATAACCTGGCCGCCGTCGCATCCAACAGCTATTTATTCAAGGTTGACAACTTCAGGTGAAAGCTTGGAGAAGCTCAGGCCATATATAGAGACTGGTAAGCTCAAAGCTGTGATTGATCCCTCTGGTCCTTACAAGTTTACAGATGTAATTGATGCTTTTGGATATTTGGAAAGGGGACGAGCCCTCGGAAAAGTTGTTATCTCTTCCTTCCCATCAGAATCTTCTTTATCTTTATCTTGACAATCTATAGAACCGCCAT
The DNA here is from genome assembly GCA_948099555.1 of Croton setiger. NCBI lineage: Eukaryota > Viridiplantae > Streptophyta > Magnoliopsida > Malpighiales > Euphorbiaceae > Croton > Croton setiger. The sequence goes on along the minus strand of CANUEY010160836.1, from coordinate 53,967 downwards.
GAATTCACAGAAGAATATGGCTGTTCATTTAAGTGCATATATATATATATATATATATATATATATATATATATATATATAGAAGTGTAATGATTGCTGAATCCTGAATTAAATGTAAAATAAACTTTAGTTTTCCTGTCTCTTTTCATGAGCTTTTTCCTTTAAGATTCCTGGTTTTTGTTCCATTTCTAGTCTCAGAAATTTTCATTCTTGAGCTTGGATTGATCTGAAAATCCATGGAAAGTGATACTTTTGGCGAGAAACTTGTGTCTCCTTCTTCTTCTTCTTCTTCTTTTTGTTTTCCTGGAAATTCCGTGGAAGAAGTCTTGTTTTTTCTTCTCCATATCACCATCACAAATGAAATGAATTTGACATATATATTTGTTTAATTGATTTTATATAAGTTCCGTACTCTCCTCCTCCTCCTCCTCCCTCCCACAATATTCATCCAAGAAAATGGTTCTGTTCATCATCTTCCTTTTCATATCACTCTCTTTTCTTCTAATCTTCACAACCCTTCTTTACCTAATACTCAAAATCTTCACAGGCAAATCAATCAAAAACCCAAACTACGCACCAGTATACGGAACCGTTTTTCACCAGCTTTTTTACTTCAACAAGCTCTATGACTACGAAACAGAAATCGCTAAAAAACACAAAACCTTTCGGTTACTTTCTCCTGAAGGAAGCGAACTGTACTCAGCTGATTCGAGGAACATAGAGCATGTGCTAAAAACCAGTTTTGATAAATATACTAAAGGTAAGCGAAATAAGGAAATTCTGGGGGATCTTTTTGGTGAAGGAATATTTAATGTTGATGGAGATAAGTGGAAGCAACAGAGAAAGCTTGCTAGTTTTGAGTTTTCTACTAGAGTTCTCAGAGATTTTAGCTGTTCTGTGTTTAAAAGAAATGCTACAAAACTTGTTAGAATCATCTCCAAATTCGCAAATTCAGATCAAGTGTTTGATATGCAAGTGAGTCCTCAACCCTTATTTTGTTTTTTCAAAAAAAAAATTTTGGATCCAATTGGAATGCATGAATTTCATAAAATTTTATGGATTTCGATCTGGGTTTATAAATTTTCAAAAGTAACGGGCTGTAGTTTGTGGAACTTTTTAGGGGCGTATTTGCAGTCGAACTATTTAGATTCTGAGAGTCGAATTCCGCAAATTGTGACCCATGATTTTGAATAGGAAAAAAGGCATATCCAGAATCCTCGAAACCAGGACTAGCAAATTTATGACTACTGACTAGTCATTCTTTTTATTTATAGGATATTTTGATGAGATGCACTTTGGATTCTATATTCAAAGTTGGGTTTGGAATGGAATTGAATTGTTTGGAAGGTTCAAACAGAGAAGGAATTGCTTTTATGAAAGCATTTGATGAATCAAATGCCTTAACCTATTGGAGGTATGTTGATCCATTTTGGAAAATTAAAAGGTATTTGAATATTGGGTGCGAGGCTTCTCTTAAGAAGAATATCAAACTCATTGATGATTTTGTAAGCCAACTTATAAGCAAAAGAAGAAAGCTTTTTGCTAAGCAACAATTTCAGGTCAGTTTTTCTTTATCTTTTCCTTCAAATTTGTCATCATTTTAGTTGAATAACACAAGTGATTAATAAGTTCTTATAATTCATAGAATTTCAAGGAAGATATACTATCAAGATTCTTAGTGGAGAGTCAGAAAGATACAGAGAAAATGAATGATAAGTATTTAAGAGATATTATTCTGAATTTCATGATTGCTGGTAAAGATACAAGTGCAAATACTCTTTCTTGGTTTGTTTATATGCTTTGCAAGAACCCTTTAATCCAAGAGAAAATTTTCCAAGAAATTAGTGAAGTAATGGGTAGTGATCATTATCACGAAAAGAATGCAATTGAAGTAGAAGATTTGGTCAAAAAAATTGCAGATGAGATGCTTGATAAAATGCATTATCTTCACGCGTCGTTGACTGAAACTCTAAGGCTATTTCCTGCAGTTCCTGTGGTAAAATTTCTCTGTTACGATCATTTAATCAGTATATATATATATATATATATATATAAAGTTATTAATATGGCTGATGAATTAATTTTGTGATGTTATTAAGGATGGACAATGTGCAGAAACAGATGATGTTCTTCCAGATGGATTTAAGATGAAAAAGGGAGATGGGTTCAATTATATGGCTTATGCTATGGGCAGGATGCCTTATATTTGGGGAGAAGATGCTCAAGAATTTCGTCCTGAAAGATGGCTTAATAATAAGATTTTCCAACCTGAATCATCTTTCAAATTTATTGCATTTCATGTAATATCTAATTCCTAACCATTTCAAATTTATGACACATACATAATTTACTAACTACTTGTTACTTGATTATCGTATGACTTGCAGGCTGGTCCTCGGATCTGTCTAGGAAAAGAGTTTGCGTACCGGCAAATGAAAATAGTATCAGTAGCTCTTCTTCGATTCTTCCGATTCAAACTAGCCGATCAGACTAAAACTGTAACTTATAAGACTATGTTTACACTTCACATTGATGAAGGTCTCCATATCCATGCAATTCCTAGGACAAGTTCAAATGTTTGAACTGAAAGTTAATTATTATTAAAAGCACACAGAGCAGTAAGGTCAAGGCTATTATTGATATGGATATGATGATCAAACTGTTCTGATGTTAACATAATTATATATTTTCTCTTTAAATGCTTTTTTTCCAACATCAGATCTTCCTTATTGTTGAAGAATGTTATTTTTACTGTATTTTTAGTGCTTATCTTCTTGGTTTTGCCGTCAGGAGTGACGAAACTTCAGACATTTTCCCTTGTCTTCTATTGTTAAATCAACTTCACGTATTTGTTCTATATTTAATTTGTCACCATTTCTGTCAGCTAAATTTGTTGCTAATCAGGGATGCACATAATGGAGTTTTCCGACCAGAATCTCCATTCAAATTCATAGCATTTCATGTAATTTTCTAAATTCTTTCATTATTATTGAAAATTTTATAAATTTTTCTGATATATTTTACATTTTTTTAGGCAGGTCCACGAACTTGTCTGGGTAAAGAATTTGATGGCACTTCTTCGATTCTTTCAGTTTGAATTGGCAGATAAAACTTAAAACGTACTACAGAACAATGTTAATGAAGGTCTCCATCCCCATGCAATTCCAAGAAGCTCAGAGATCTTTATACGTAACTGAAGAAAATGCCTATAATAATTGAATTAGGATAGACTTTTAAACAAATTAGTATTAGTTTTGAAGTTTCTAATTATAGCAATAAAAGCATATATCAGCCATAATATTTTGATTTCTATCAGTACCATATGGCCTATAAGGATTTTATTTCCAACTCAATGATCTATTTCACAGCTTTATCTCTAATCCTTTTTCTGCTTTTCCTATTCCAAATGTTTAATAAGTCAAAGAACAGCCAAAGCAAAGACAAGCATCATCCAGTTGCTGGCTCTGTCATTCACTACATTCTCAACTTCAATAGATTGCATGATTTTCTAACTGAGCTTGCAGGAAAATACAAAACTTTCCGAGTTCTTGACCCTTTTAGAAATGCAACAGTTTTCACAGCAGACCCACTAAATGTTGAATATATACTAAAAACAAACTTTAAGAATTATGGAAGGGTATAATCTATAATTTCCTTGCATTAATTTATGTTTTGAATCATTATGTTTCAACAGAGATTTATGTTATAATGTCATTTTAAAAGAAAATAAAATTTTTGCAGGGAGAGTATAATTACAGTATTTTGAGGGACTTAGCAGGTGACAGTATTTTCACTGTTGATGGTGAAAAGTGGCTCCAGCAAAGGAAGATTGCAAGCCATGAGTTCTCTTCAAAGATGCTGAAAGATTATGGCTTTGTCATCTTCAAGAAAAATGCAACAAAACTAGCAAGGGTAGTTTCAGAAGCTGCAAAATCAAACCGATCAATAGATATGCAAGTCAGTTTTTGTTTACCAGAACATTTTTTTCATTAGTGATGAATGTATAAGAAATTTTGTAACTTTAACAAATTCATGCAGGATCTGTTCATGAAATCAACATTAGATTCTATATTAGAGATTGCATGTGGAGTTGAATCCGACATTTTGAATGGATCAAATGAGGAAGGAATCAAATTTAGCAAAGCTTTTGATGATGCAAGTGAATCAATCTTATGGAGATATGCTAATCAATTTTGGAAGATAAAGAAGTTCCTAAATATTGGGAGTGAAGCCTCATTGAAGAGAAGTACCAAAGTGATGGACGATTTTGTGTATAAGCTAATCAACAATAAAATTGAGCAAATGAACAATTTGGAAGATGATTTTTCTGTGAGCAACTAACCATCAAAATACTTCTAATAACCTGTAGAATCATGTGTTATGCTTCAACTATTTTCCTTTATTTTACTTTTATTGTGTCTCTTGAAAGTTGCAGGAAAAGAATGATAAAATGATATCAAGGCTCATCCACATAGCTGGAAACAATTCAACAAACTTACGAGATATGGTTTTGACTTTAATACTTGCTGCAAAAGACACAACAGCTACAGCTCTCTCTTGGTTCATTTACGTGCTCTCCAAAAATCCTGTTGTTCAAGTTAAAGTTGCAGAAGAAGTAAGGAAAGTGCTTAACATTGAAGATACCACAAGTTTCACTGATTTCGCAAACAATATCAACAAAGAAACTCTAGAAAAGATGAATTATCTCCATGCAGCAATAACCGAAACTCTCAGGATCTATCCAACTGTGCCACTGGTAAAATGACCCATTGTGCTCATGCAATGTTTTGAAAGCCGTAATGCAATGTTATTACTTACATGAATTTCCATGTGGACTTCACAAAATAAATTCACGCAATACATTGCATTACAGCTTGCTGTTCTATTTGAACTATACTAACTACAGTCTTAATCTTTTTCTTAACAGATCCCAAGGGTTTGCTTTTCTGATGATGTTTGGCCAGATGGATTTACTGTGAGGAAAGGAGATGTCGTAGTTAACTCATCATATGCAATGGGCAGAATGAAATTTATATGGGGTGATGATGCTGAGGAATATAAGCCAGAGAGATGGCTGAACAAGGATGGTCTGTTTCAGCGTGAAAACCCTTTTAAGTTTACAGCTTTCCAGGTTAGCTTACTTACATTTCAGATTCTTAAAATGCATTTCTAAAGCTAAAATTAAGCTTCTGACAATCGCAGGCAGGGCCACGAATATGTGTTGGGAAAGAATTTGCTTATATGCAGATGAAGATCTTCTCAGCTGTTTTATTAGGCAGTTTTATTTTCAAACTAAGTGAAAAAAATGAAACTGTGGGTTACAAGACTATGATTACTCTTCACATCAATCATGGCCTACATGTTTGTGCCATCCCTAAAATGTTCCCTAAGTATAAATAAACCAAAATGCAGATAGAATAAAACCCCTCCAGTAATAATACTAATGCTCAAGAAAGTTTGAATCTTTGAAGTTGCTATTTACTGGAAGCAATAATACAGGCAAATATTAAGTGTGTACTAGAAAATAAGGTAGTAGAAAGCAAATCGCTGGTTCATAAGTTTGAATAAATAGCATGAATAATCACTTTATATTTTTACTCTGTGCAAATTATAGTAGCCGAGATGTAATTTACACTTTCAATTCCTTTTAACTAGATAGAAGACACCAAGACAGAAACAGAATGCAGCAACTTATCATATAAAAAGATGACATAGTTAGAATTTCAAATGAGCCAGAAAACACGCCAGTTCAAAAGGATAATAGAACGCAAGATGTATCAACACTTTGAAACTCCTTCCAAAAATTGAAAACAAAATTGAAGCATAAATAACTACCAATCAAAATAATCACCATTACAAACTATGTTATGCTTAAGAGATGCATTAAGCGCTGACCATCTACAAAGACGGTGTTGTAGTCATAGTAGGAAGCTGAAGCCCTGGTCTCGAGGTCCATCCTCTGCGTTTCCTGTAAGCCTCAATAGCCTGTAAACGAACCCTTTCTTGCGAAGCATCTGGGATATTCTTAAATTTCTGCAGGAAACATAAACAACTTACTTTCAACTGCGGGGTAAATATATTTTTGTAATGTAAACATAAGTACCAATTAAGTTACCTTAGGAACAACAGCTAATTTTGGTGGAGCTAGAACAACATCTCCAAAATTTATCTTTTCACGTCCAGGAAAATTCATAATCTCTTCAGTTTCCGAATTTTGCTTTTTCCTCTTCTTTGCTTCTAAATACCTACATTAAATTTAAATGTGATTATCTAAAGCTAAGCCATTATAAAAAAGTATAGTATAAAAGATTCACTAAAAAAGACAAGTTTTTAGAGACATTCATGTATGATCTGTACTTACTTTTTCTTGCGCTCCCTCTTTTTCTCATTGGTTTTCGTCTTGTCTATTAAGGTTTCAAATCGAAGGTCAGTGACTTGTTTCCTCTTTCTTTTTTTCGTCTTCTTTTCATCTCCAATTCGATGCACAATCTCATTATCTTTATCATTTTCATCATCCGTATGTTGAGGTGTACCACCACCACTTCCATCTAATGCAGGTTCTGGGGCAATTGCATCCTTTTGAGGTACTTTCTAGATACATCATCCCTCCATAAGTAATAATATAAACAGAAACAGAAAAATCGACAACGATAGTGAAAACCCCATACATTATACTTCATACAAGCATGTTTTCTTCACCACAAAAATGAAATGACGATGGATGGAAATAATTGTTTAAAAAATCACATCCCAAGTTCATTCAAACTTAATACAACTTGATTTAGTTTAACAATATTACCAAATAAATATAATTTCAATACAATCTCAAATTATTCAAATGTAAAAGCTTGGACTAAGCAAAACTAAAAATTGGAATCCAATTCCAAGAACTGAACTCAATCAAGACAACCTTCTGGCCTCCACTTTTCAAGTTTTACAGGAAAATCGAAAGAGTACAAAACAAACATCACCATAGGAATTTGAAACATGAACATGGTGTATAAAAATTCCTTAAGTGAAGTACCAAATTGAAGAAAATTCATTCATAAAACCCTAAATCAAGCTCAAATTCACCAAGAGAAACAGAATAAATCAATGCTCACCTTTTCACCACCACCACGTGTCTGTTTTTTCTTGTCATCGTTAGACTTGGTAGGTTCAGCAGATCCTGAAAGACACAGAAAAAAAACTGGGGAAGTAAAATTTCAGCCTGTTATATACACAAATATACGCGCGAGAGAGAAAACCACCTTGGTGAAGGCGAGAAGTGAAGGACATGATTTGGCGAAGTTTAGAAGGAACAACGTCGAGTTGAGAACGGTCAGGTGGAGGGGGGAGACGAGCTTGACCACCATGAGCGGCTAAGTAGTTCTTCTCTCTTCTTTTGATTCCTTTTCCTCCCATTTCTGTTTCCTTCCGTCCCTCTCCTAAACCCTACTCTTCTTTTGACACTTCTCTGGACTGACTGCGCCGCCGCGACTAGTTTCTGTTTATTTTTTAGTAAATATAAAACCTTTTCATTTGGTTTTGTGTAATTTGCTGTTTTTAATGTAAAGTTACAATACCAATTTAGATACAGATAATCTGAGCTATACCAAAAGTCTTTTTTTTTTTTTTAACCTTAATTTCTTGATTTTTTTTTTCATTTTTCCAATTTTGATTGTTGATTTCTGATTAAATATTCTTCGTTTTTTCATTTTTCCAATTTTGATTGTTGGTTTATGATTGAATATTTTTCAGGTATACTATGAATCTGATGAAATGAGCATGTGTGAAAGTTTATGCCCTGATTTAAACATTGTAAAAACCATTAGATTTTGATCAAATGGTTTGATTTTAAATGTAAGTATGATTTTTTTATAATATTAAATAGAATCAAAGATCTTTATTATACATTTGTTACTTTAAAATTGAGCAATGTTTGCGTAAAATATGACGATATTCAATTATAATTATATTTTGTGGTGCTGATTTTACAAAAAAATTAAACAATATTGTTTCTGTTTTAGCTTAGTTTGCTAACTGGGACCATAAACTGTTAAGTGCAGTACGAATTAACAGATGGATCTGAAAGTCTAATGTTAGAAAAATCAAGGACCGTTTTGCAGGTTTTTCAAACTTCAAGGACTATTTTAAATTAACACAAACCTTAGGGATCAAATTATATATTTCCCTTTCAAAACTAAGACTAGTCTGTGAATTGGACGGTCCAATTTCTCTGTGTTTTTTAAACATAAGTTCACTGTTATTAATCACTAGCCATATTCAGCTAATACTTTTTCAGCTAAAATTTTTTTTTTGTACTCAATTTTAATTATCGATAAACATGTCTACTAATTAATTATACATATAAATAAATATGGATATCTAGTTAACTTATATATAAAAATAAATATAATTATTTACCGTGAGTAATTAATATGATTGTTTATCTATATCATATACATAAAAATAACATTTAACAAATATTTAAAACTTATTTATATTTTGTTAAAATAAAAATACAACCCAGAATCAAATTTTAATTTTGAGTGGAAAATTGTTCAAATATTCAATACACAACCTACGTTAAATTTTAAAATCACAAACATCTGTATATTTATTTTTTCAGTTTGTAATATGGCAGCTTGAGGCCAATCAAGTGAAGTAAGAGAAATAAGGCATTATAGCAGCAGAATCGGCATTACAATTCTCCTGTGGAACTAAAACGAGATGATCAATATTACATGGATTTATAGCAGCGAATATAACTACATATACAAATGATACAAAGATCGAATTAACTCTTGTTTTCTCGTTCTCTATTTCAAGAAGAGGAAGGAATAAAAAATGCCCGCCAAAAATGGACTACACAAGCTACAGAGACTTGCATCATCAATCTCAATCTCAATCTCAATCGTAGAAAACTATAACTAAATTGAATTGACACCCACCCAACCCCCTCCAAAAAAGAAAAAAAACAATACAATTTTCCCTGAAGGACAAGGCACACCTCAACATCCAGGATTCTTCTTCCACTCATCAAATACATATGTTACACCCACAAGAGAATGGCTCTGAAATTCCACAAATTTCGGCAATGGCTTTGGCATTCGCCACCTGAGCAAAAGCCATTCCGTTGTATTGCGTTTGCATATCATCTGTAATATACTTCTTCAAATACCAACGTCTAAACCTATTTTACTTAATAAGGGGGCTCAACCCTTCTCCTTCCCAACCAAGCTTTAGCATCTGATCAACTACCTTCAAGCTCAACTGCAAGTATCAACCAGGTCAGTTCAAGTCCGTACAAGTTTTACTTCATGCTAAGCATTTCAATTATGACAAATGCTTCTTAAAATGGTTTAAAAGGCTAAGCACAAAGTTTAACTTTGCACTAAAAGAGCTTAATTTGAAGTCATGGGGACTCAAAATGCATATAACCTATTATTACAGGTGCTTTTCCTAACCCATAGATATTGCAGATGTATATGATAAAACAAATAATTCAGATTTGACTTACAGCTGGATCAGTAAAGATTATCAACTGTTTATCTGCGGTTGACACCAAAAGATTTGTTTGATCATTGTTCAAAGCCAGAGCTGTAATATCCTGGCCTTCCGCAAGCTTTAACACATGAAATACCTGAGCAACAGAAATTTCTTACTTGTTAGTAAATTATCTGAGCAACATACGCAATAAAATCCTAAATCAGATATAATAATGGAACACAAGTACTCCAAAGCGAAGTAGTCACAGCTAGTTGGAACTTGGAATATAAAGGAAAATAAAAAATTAAAAAAAAAAAAAACGTGAGAACAGCCAACTGAATAATTTTCTTTCTTTTTCAATACCTTCAGTGTATGCAGATCCAGGAAACAAACTGAGGGGCTGTGTACATCCAATCTGTTTTGCAATTCATTATTCACATCTTCAGCTCCTGGTTCCTTCAAACTGAAATTCCAGTTATTATTACAGGTTCCATCATTTTGCAAACATGAGTTAATTCCAATCAGTGCATTATTCCCATCAACAGATATTTCCATGCAACTGATGGTACCGGAGAAAGGAAGTTGTGCTCTAGTGATTGGTACCCCGTTGACAGTGAATGTACACAATGTATGTTGAGATTTGTTCCAAGTCAATATAACCCCTTCAGACGAAAGGCAAACAGCATCAGCCTCTACCCCAACCAGCCTTCTCATCAAACGACCCTTTCTTACAGAATGCAATAATACATCAGATGAAGGGGAGCTAGAAACAACAATTCCAAGATCTGAACTGACACAACAGCATGATATTTCTCTGTGATGACCCCGAAGAACATGTAAAGGACCCTCAATATGACGCCTCCTGTTTTTATCTGCCAAAGTATTTGATGGACTACCACTGGTTACAGTAGCTGTGGTTGGGCTCATGGAAGGCTCTGGCGTGCTGCTTGATTGTGAAGTGATAGCAGCCCATTTTAGCTGCCATAGTAATACAGTAGTGTCCTGTGATCCTGTGACAAGATAGTTGCTATCTCGGGAAAGAGCAAGGCAAGTGACTGGTGCACAGTGGCCAACAGCTGTTTCCAAGGTTCTTGCTCCATCAGAAGACAATACCTTGATGCTATTATCTACATGCCCGCCTAGGTAAAGCGAACGCAAAGAATATTGATGTCAATTTTGGGAAAATGAAAGCGTAAAATTTGAAAGTTTGACAATTAAAATATTATGGCAAGCTAAACGTTAATGTGATGCTTAAGCATCCTGAGGTAAATCAAGAAACAAATGAGACAAAAATGTAGGAAGTTTTCTTCAATAGAATTTCAAAAATGACTTTTCAGTACTGTTTTTTCAGCTTCTCCGAAAGCCAATAAAGGGTCACTATTTCCTAAGTTTCCTTAAAGTTAGTGATGAAACATATTACAAAAGCACACACAAAGGCAGAACCTTCTCTTCTGTCTTCTCCCCATTTGTTATAGAAAAGCAAGTTGCGTCCTCTAAGATAACTATTTCCGGTTTATAGCGGTACCAGTACTGGTCTGTTAGTACACTGTTAGTTGAAGTGGTGCTAGCAGCGTGTAACCATCCCGATTACACAAAAAATAAAGAAAAAAAGACACCTTTAATCAAAATCCAAATGAATTCAACCAATGTTTTCTGGTTTGTCCTCTTTCAGGAAATGTAGTGTTAATATATATTGACAAAAAAAAAAAAAAAGAAGAATATGATGATGAAGCAGCAAAATCTAAAAGCTCCATCCGCTTTCAAGGTGACAATTGAGAAGAACAAAAAAACTAAAAAGACTTTCATATCTAACAATTAAAACTCCAAATTTGAATCAGCACTTTCTTCTTTCAGTGTGTTTTTAAAATATGTATAAAATGGTAAACTGACACATTAATTTTCCCATTCAAACCAGAAAGATACGGAAGGAGAGAGCAATTCTTACCAGTGATGATTTCTTTATCACATGTGATGCATACCACTGCTGTACTTCTGATTCCAGCTGCAGCATATGCTAGTGCCTGGGGGAAATGCCACTCATCACCACCTGATCCCACTGGTCCTTTGAACATCCGCATGAATGCTCCGCCAGCAGAATTTGCTGCAGGTTTTCCATGTTGAAAGAGGAAAGGCGAGCCGTGACCATCAGGGGTGTTGGGTTGCCACTTGTGCTGAGCAACATGTGCAGCTGGTGCATTTATATCAGCAAGAGTGACTGTATCTGAAGATGCATAAATGGCAGCAGCAGGTAGATTGCATCGTTCAGGAAACGGAATTGTATATGGTTTGACTTCTTTTGGGTTCCGAAAGATAGTCTGACAAGAAAACATAAATCAGGGTACTCTTCCATTAATGAATACTCTTTGACAAAATAATGCTAATAATTAAAAAAACAAAAACTGCAGTAAGGGTGAGTTTTTTTGTTCGGGTGGGTCGCTGTTGGGGGGATGATAAGGCTGAGTTAAAAATGATATGAGCAAAATCCACATAGAACTTAAACATATGCATATATAACTTGGTCAAGCAAGAAACCATAAGCATTTAACTGAAATCAGACCTGCAGATGAAGAACGTCTGCTAATGGCATCCTCTTCAAGTGAGGAACAGTTAGAAGTTGAGATGGGGTTTGTCCAAAGTAAGAAATCTGGTCTTGTGTAGCTCGTTGTTGTACCTTTTTTTTATTATCAAGATTTGAAGAATAAGAAAATGAGGAATAACTCTTAAAATAAAATATATAATATACTATATTGTAATAAAGCAAAGAAAACTTACTGAATCTGAGATCTTATCAATATCTACCGAGCCTTCATACGTAATGTAAAAGAAAACATTATTTGCCTGTATAGCTTCTTTACCACGCTGCTTATATCTGCATGAATTAAATTCATTAAACAATTGAAATGAAAAGACAGAAAAATAAATTTAAACTAGCGATCTGCTTTCATCCATATAATAACTGATTCAGACGCTACAAGCACACTAGGGTAAATAACTTGAGATATTTAATAGGAGATCTCAAGTCCACATTTCATTGGACAGGGTTGAGCGATGTTTATAAGAAGCTGATAGAAAACAGGGTTTGGAGAGAATCAAAGACACAGAAAAACAAAAAGAGAGAAGAGAGATGAACCATGAGATATTTACTAACAGAAGACAAAAAAAAATTAGTTTTTTTTTTCTCAATTTCTGTATACAATCCAAGCTCTCTCACAGTATTATAGTTTTTCACTCACAGCTAAAAATTTATGTCAGAATATGGAGCACTCTAGAACATTACATTATCTGTGGTTCAGCTACGCACATGTTTACAAGGAGTAGAATAGCCTAGAAGAAATATCAGAACGTCACAAGTTCATATTTCAAAATAAAAATAAAACAACCATCTCAAATCAAAATATCAACCAACCAACTCAAATGGACACTAGACAGCTACTCACTATTTATTGTATAGCCAGCTACTATTGTATCTATGGACCATGGAGAAAAATCACAGACAAAGGTAACAAACAAGAATTCAATGAGCAGCAAATAAGATAAAAGTTTATACGAAACCTACCCAAAGATAAGATCAATCCATTCATGTAAATGTGCAGATACGTGCTCACTCTCAAGAGCCATCCGATGCTTATGAATGAAATCAACAGGGTTTTCAGCCCATGTAGGAAGTTTCACAGTATCTGTAACAAGATAGATGTATAAAACTTTCTATATATGCATAAATAGAACTATATTCCAGTGATAAAACTTGAAACTTTAAAAAAGAGATACCTAGTTTTTCTCCTAACTGTGTCATACCAAAGTCGACTGAATTTTCATTAGTTAAGATCTCTGGGAGATAAAACAACTCCGGAACCTGAGATAGTCATCAACGCACAAACAGACCCCGATCCCAAAGAGAGTTTTATCATTAATCAATATGGAAACAATGACGCAAGAAACAGTTGAATAGACAACTAGAGAGAGAATACAATCAATGATGGGACAATAAAACAAAGCAAATATAACACAGACATACCAATTCCTTCACATCACTCATGTCCTCGAGAACTCCATTCCAAGTAGCAGCAACGTCTGAAAACATCCGATCTGCATGATCAAATTTTCCACCTTGCAGTTGGATTGAAAGTGTTGTAAATGGCTCAACTCTAACAAGATAATATAACACCTGTGACAGAAATATTAGTTATCAGCATAAGGTAAAACCACATCTATAAATTGCACCAGAGAATAATTGGAAAGAGAAGGCCCAATTGGGATTAAATAATCAATAAAACACAAAAATTGTGGACACCAAAGAATTAAGAGTGAAAATTAAAAGAACCATGCAAATGCACACACATGAACATCCATCTGTGTAAGAAAAGAAAGGATAATGATATTCTATGAACAGAGTGGGGCCAAGGACAAAATATAACTGATATGACTCAGAAACTTACTGTCCCAGCACTCGAGTAGTGAGAACCATAATGAAACTTTGGTATGACTGGATCATCAAAGCTAGAATATCTCTCTTGAAATTTTTTTAGCCGATCAAGATTTAATGCACCAATAGGCTGCAAGTATAAAAAAAAGGCAAATAAGAAACTGAGCAAAGGGCAAATGTAAAGCAAGTGAAACATAATTCTAAATTTCACCTTTGAAAGATCTCGGTAAGAAGATGGATTAGAAAGATCCAAACTCTTTGAACTGTAATCAGAAAGAATCCAAGGGAAAACTGGATACTGCAAGAAATCAAAAAGAATTTAGTAGCAAATATACAAATTTCACAAAAAAAAAAAAAAAAAAAAAAAAGCAGCAACACAAGAAACCCACCTGAGTTATGTCATTATAACTTCGTCCAGCCAGTGTATTCAGCTGCATCAGATATTCAAAATTGCTGATCTGCAAAATGATTGGATTTGCCTGGTCAGTATGCAGATCTTAGAAGGAAGTAACATAGTAGCCATAGTTGCTGTTAGATTAATGAAAAAACTCAAATTAATTTTATACCTCCCACCTAGCCCACCGCTCCATAAGTTGAGTTCTTTTCAGAAGTTGTTCAGGTCTCTGCAAGAGAAAATCAATTAGACCATTTAATTATTATTGATTCCCAAACAGAGGAAAAGACACCCCATAGTGCCATGCATGATGCATCCATGAAGAATGTATAAAGTTGAAGAAATATATGAGTCAAACGACAAGCTGCAAACCTGCGTTGCTAGATAAACATTGTTCAAATATGGAGGACGTAATTGAACAATAGCTCGATAAGCATTTTTTCGCCCCTCTGTACTCTGATATGCAACAGTTAAGTCCACAGACAGGCTTTTAGTCAAAGCTTTATTTAAATGAGCAAGGAACAAAAATGGTTAGGCATATTTTGTAAAATACCCCGAAATCAAAGAAGAAGTTTGACCGGTCGACCATAAAAAGCTCCAAAGCACTTCTTCTAAGAAGGTATCTATGAGAATGAAAAACCAGTACACAGAGAGGTGAAAGGATTAAGTCACAAAAAACTAAACTTCAAATAAGATAACTAAGATAAAAAAATGACAATTAAGACAAGGATAAAATAAAAAATAACAATTTATAACCATATTTCTGATCGACCTAGGGTCGCAATTTACTGATTTAGATTAACAGCATTTTATGTCTTTTTACCACTGGATGCTATAGTCGCTCGACGTAAACACAATATAGCTAGCATGTCATATGTATAAAACAATTAAATATGTATAAAAGCTGCTACCAACGAAAATTATTATTATCAATAGGAATTGCATCATGTAATCAATATTCATGGGCATCAAACTTAGCATATCTTATAGTCTCCTGTCAAAAGATCTCCAAAAGACAAGACTTAAAATTGAACCGGCCATCAAAATAATGAAATAAATCATGTGCACTATATTAACAATGGAAGGAAAATTCCAGAGTTGAAGTAAAATAAAAAATCTGGCATAGCTTGACTTTCAACAAAAAAGTTATATTACTTAATAAAATTAGATTACTTCCAAACAAACTGAGGCAATTCAAAATTTATTAGAATTCGAAGCTCTTAAGCAGTTTGAAATGAAACAGTAACTAATAAAATGTAACTCCAATTAAAATAATAAAGCCTCGATAAATTACCTTCGGCTGTATATCTGATGGAGGGAGGACATACACCAACTACGGTCCTTTTCTTGGTTTCTGGATACAGAAGATTCCTTTCCATCCATGGTGGTGATTTCAGTGGCATCAAGTAAAAAATTTATTCTCCTAGTAGTCACCTGAAAGACGTAATTGGTTTCTGTGCTGAGTAATAATTGGTCATGTTGATGTATGAGAGTAACAATCTAGTTTTAATTATGTTCTAAAACAAGCAATGAGCACAGAATTCCCCCCCTTACAATAAGCAATCGGAAGCATGAAACTTGAAAGTGTCTAGCACCCATTTTTAATTAAGCAACAGAACTAAAAAAAGAAATAGTGTTATGCCGGTATCCCCATCAACAGAAGAGAATCTCGGCCTAAATCAGAAAAGGATTCATGCTTTCATAGCCAAATTTAAATTAGAAAACCATTTAACTTTAAAGCCCAAAACACCATCCTACAGGCTACAGCTAGGCAGCAAAAACTAACATCATTTTCTCATTAATAATTATCAGATAGATATAGCATCTAACAATCACCAATACACCATCTTTGATGTGCTCTCCACTTTTTAGTAACAGCCAAAACTCATATAGTAAGCTTTCATAAATTAATATAGTGAGCTTTCATGAAACGTGTGAAGTATTTATTTGTATCAAGTAGCACATAACTTTTTTTTTCAGATTTTGATGGCAACCACTGCTTAAGTTCATTCTGTAGATGATAAAGTGCAAGCATGGCATACATGAAAAGGAAGTCTTTAGTAAGGATCATCAAACTTACTTGAAAGGTTCCACGCATAACCCTTAAAGGCCGGACCATAGATGAAGGAAGCTCAAGAACAATTCTTTCATCAAGGTCACTAGGAACATATCCCGGTGCAACTACTGATGTATTTTCTCTGTCTTGGCCACCAGCATCTTGAGCATTACTTGATCCTGCTGATGGCAGTAGGTTATCATCAGCTGTTCCTGATGGGCTGGGCTGACTTTCTCCATCCTGTTCTATGTCAGAGGCTTTAACCTCTGAAATGTCATTTTCTGCATGTTCCTCATCCTCATTTATTGCCTCCATTGAGATTGCTTCCGCTGCCAAAACTGGAACATCCCCTTGGTCGTGTTTCCTCTCAATTTGATCATCATAGTTAGCAGCAGCACCAAAATGATCTGACCCGGTGTAGTCCCTCCTCAAACATCTTCTCATCCTCGAAGAACTTTCCATGAAGTCCAGCTTCCAGAAGATCTACACATTAGCATGTCATTTGAACATAATCTCCTCAATCTAACACATAATAATTCTACTCAAGAAAATGTTCAAGATATAATAATACAATAAGACAAGTTATCTGCATACATACACGTTCAGGACTGCACAACTGGTCCCCAAGTGGTCCAAAAAGGCTCCTCATTTCTATTAACCGATGGAGAAGCTTGCGCCATGCACGAATTCCAGTTGATAAATGATGGTAAGCGGCTACATTAACTTGAGAACGCCTGTCAACCTAGAGAAAAGCAAACAAATAATTAATTCTTGTATATTTTCTCAAAAGTTACAGAGGAAGGCAAACGTTATTCAAACCTCTGATCGCTGCATGTTTCTAGCAAAAGCAAAACTCGCAACAAGGACTGCAATATATTTATATGATAGAGCATTGAAATCTTTCCCATAGACTGATCTTGTATCAACCGGTTGCATGCATTCCAACCATGCAACTCCCATTGCTTCAGTAGTATTCCATCTTCGCACACGCTCCATGTCACTAGTATTTCTTCGTTGAGCAGACGTGGCCATGGCCACTGCACTGAGGCCCCTTCCAGAACCAATCTTTGCATTACGTTCAAGATCCCGTGCTGCTGCCAACGCAGCAGCTTTTGCTGCAGCCTTATCCTTTGGAGCTGCTGGTGTTTTGTTAGTTGCCTCTGAAGCTTTTTGAAAACTTGAAAAGGTATGCAATCTAACAGACTTCCGTTCTAGCAAGGACGAGTCACGCTTAAGGTGTGAGGTAGTTGGAGGAGCTGGCATTTCAGTACCTGCAGCACCAGCAGCAATCATTGCCAGTGCCATAGCTGCTGGCGGTGATGCAAATGCAGCAGCCCAAGCTGGAGAGATCATGGAAAGAGCAGCCTGAAAGAAAATCAATCAAGTGTCACAAAAAACAAAGCAACACTGAGATAATTGGAATTTAATGAGAAACTAAGAATACAAGCAAGACAACTAGTTTGCAGGTTATAAATTGGTGCAAGCAACCTCTACAGGAAGCGAATCAGCAGCTAATGCACGATCATCAACAGCAAGTGGGTTCAAGCCATCAGCAGTAGCAAGCTCATGAATTCCAGACAAAATCGGCCGCCACCTCCGCAACACAGCAACAAATGGTGGTAAAATGGCCTCAAGGTACTGCCTACGTAACGGTTTTCTGTCTCTGCCAACTGCATGCCATACCTGCAACATACATATTAAATCAAGCAAAGGTTACTAGAAAAGCAGTCAGCAAAATTGAAACAGCTATAGCATCCATCTAAATGAAGCAAGTACAAGACCATCAGTGATAGAACTGTTTAACATATAATCAGTTCGTGGTGCCAAAAAGAATCATTTGCGCACTGACTAACCTCAGAATAAAGAACACAAGACGCAACCAAAACTCTCTGTCTCTTTGAATCAGAAATGGGCATATTTAGAATAGGTGAAAGTACACTGCCAACAAAAGTGTAAATTAGTTACCATCCCATTATGATAAACAAAAAAATGCCAAACAGAGAGAAATTCCAATAATGACTGGACAATAAAACCCCAGTATAAATGTAAACACAGAAACTATGCACCATATCTTTGACAATCACAGTGTTTAACAGAATATGAGTAAGCAGTTATACTCAAAAAGACATATTTTAAGAGAGAGTTTATGGTGCACAGCAAGATGAGAATGCATATTTAGATAAAACTTCGACAATAATAGAAAAAATTCCCACAGAAGTTGAGACAAGCAGCAGATATTTATGCAACTGAAAAATAAACATCACAAACTGAATGCACATGTTTCTTATTTACTACATCTATATTGGTGCTGATTTTGGCAAGCATCACAGGGCATATGCTTAATTTTTTCTTTTTTTCTGAGAAAAGGTCAAATTCATAGTAGTAAACCCTATAAGAAGTTTTGTTATCCAATTCAACTCAATCATAGCATAGTTTAATCAACCATAATAATGTCTCATCTAATTTCCTCAGACCCGAGCCCTATTTTTGTCTAATCTTGATTTCCATCATGACTTGCGATCCACAGAATAACAACCCAGTCAATTATCAAAGAAAATTTTAAAATAAATCTTAAACATGGTATTATTCTTATGTTACAAATAATAATTCAGAAAAAAAAAAAAAAAAGCAAAGACCAGAATGATTACCTCCACAATAAGGCTGACCGGGGTTGTCTCATCAACATACGAGTATTGTTCTCTGACAGCAGAGCTCCATCCGGCATCCTATCCTCCATGCTTACATTCCTCATGAGCATATTGGTTTCCCCATCATCTTCCTCCCTCATTGATAGGAGCACCATCCGAAGCATGCATAAGAATGGTTGATCACTATCCAATAACTGATACAGTAATGCCATTCCTCCCATGCCAGTTCCTGATCCTCCACCTATACCA
This sequence comes from Croton setiger, assembly GCA_948099555.1. NCBI lineage: Eukaryota > Viridiplantae > Streptophyta > Magnoliopsida > Malpighiales > Euphorbiaceae > Croton > Croton setiger. The sequence continues at coordinate 34,726 of CANUEY010160836.1, read as the reverse complement.
AGACCGCCACCAAGTCCAGACTCATCTAATAGTAAAGCTTGAAGCATGGTCACTGATTTCTTCACCAAAGGAAGTTCAATCCAGTTTCCATTTGCATCCTTTTCCAAAGCAGACCTCCAAGACTCCCAGCCACTGCCTCCACCACCAAAGACAGCTGGTTTTGAAGGAAGGCCAACACCATACCATAGTCTGCTCCTATATTTCCAACCCTCAGATAAATCTATAGCAATACTCCCATATGATACAAAAGCACAAGAAACAGATTCGTAAGGCTCAGCTGCTGCTGCAGCAGTGAGACGCTCCATCACAGCAGCTGAAATTTGCCCATTCGCATCAGCCATTGAAGCAAGTACCTTAAGAAAACCTTGTGTTAGTGCCTTGGTGCATAAAACAACAAACATAATTTACATGGACAAATATATACCATAACATTCCTGAAAAATAACCATGACAAATCTATTACGTTTCTGTTGTCAGACTTATAGAAGGATGTGCATAGGAAAGGTAAGAAAGATGGAATACATACATCAAGAGGCAGTCCCCCAGATTCACTGGACTTTCGATCGCCTGGAGTTTCAAATGAATTCCGACCAGTTGATGTCAATGAGCTTGGACGATTATTCAGGTTGGAAACAAGAGATAGAGGAGATGGAGTACTATCAACAACACGGGACGCACAAGAGAGCTTGCTTTGTAACCGTAAATGATCTTCAACAAGCATCAAAATGACAATAGCATTTTCAACCAATGCCACAGAAAGCTGAGCGGCATTCTCTGCTTCAGCCTTAGCCTCTCTTGGTGATAAACCCTCAGCCGCAACACCAGCAGCAGCTGCAGCAATAACTTGAGTCTACAACAAAAAAAAAGGTTTGATTTTGATGTACTTATAATTGCACCATTTCTCCCTGTAGTCCAGCTTGAAACAATAAATAATAAAGATAAACATAGTTATCATTGCTTTGTGTTTTGTGGTGTTCAGAAAACAAGTGGCAGCACTCAGGTACTTGGACTGATAAATATAAATTTAATGTAGAGTCATACATATATCACCCTCCCCACCTGTCAAAGATTTTCTCGACCCTCAGCTGTCCCATAATTCTTTTGGATCACAAATTCTAAGAAGATAACAACATATGCTGCTGTGTTTTCTGTTCTGGTTGCTCCAAATGCTAGGTAAATTTGTTTGCCTAAGTCTACACTAGTGTTATTTTGTAAGCTGTTACTTATAGGTAAGTTGAGTTCTGACAGACCTCTACATGGGTGCTAAGCAATCCCCAATCATTTCACTATAAAACTTGTTATTATGATCTAGTATAACATATAGGTGTCCCCGCCTACTGCTATAAAGATTTGGATGTAATACTATTTAGTATGTAAGTTAATTTGATTATGGAGAAAATAATTCAGATAACCTGTCATCCAAGCATGGATCCATACTGATGATGCAGAATATATTAGGAATCAACATGGGAAATAGATTTTTCTCAGTTCAGGTTGTCTTCAGAGTTGCAGAAACATACTAGAAAAGGCCTATCATGAATCGTTACAGAGACAGGGATGTTCACTAGCAATTGAGCAATGAAGACAGCAGGCTATTATCCTTTTCCAGTTGAACATCAATGTTATTGTGTCTAGTTTTGTGCATTTAGAGAAACAGTAAACACACTGTAGGAACAATCAACCAGAGAAATATGACTGTCTTCTATCTTTCAGATCATATGATGCAGAGCAGAAACTATAAAAAATGCAACTTACCTGAACCTGCAGCTCTCTCGCAGCAAAATCCAGTAATCCACCCAAAAGCCTTCGTTTGAATATAGGCAACGATTCTTCTCGCCTTCAAATCACAATGAAATAAATAAAAACATAAATATCAATTAGCAAACAACAGGTACAACATCAAGGCAATAGATAAAATAATCATTACAGTATTACTCCTTATTTTAGATTAGAAAATTATTTGTCAACAAAAAAAACCTCCATAAAGGACATATGTAAGCTACATTGGATGATCCAGTAAGCAGCAAAGACAGCAGTAAAGATCAAATACTGCAATGCACTCAGAATGGGAAGTGAACATCACTCCTTCTGAATAAATTAGCCAGTTAATAACTTTACATGAGATATCTAAGTTCTACATTACATGTATTTGTTCTCTGTGAACAAGTTTTTAAATTAGTAGCTGTACAGCCATTCCTGTCCAGGTCAAACAATTAGCACAAATGTCTAGAAAACAGTATGACAACTAATGCCTACCGCATAAACAGTTGATTTAAGCATCAAGATACACTGCCAAAAAATTGAAAAGTTTCTAAGCAAACAGAACTCTCCCCTATTTATAGGAGCCAAAGAAGAGCAGTGAGATAAACAAAATTGTTTTCTTTTGCACTATTGCACAGTCAATGTAAGTCCTCTTTTGAACTAAAAATCAAATATTCAAATTTAAGCATGTAATCCTGAAATCCAAAAACTGTATAGGGAAATTCTACATCATAGCAAGTTGGTTAACTGTTTTTAACTGATAAGTGATAACAGCATCAAACTCCTCCAGAATATATTCAAGAATAATAAGGGAATGCACATAAGACAAGCAAGGAGTAAATTAAGGTGTGATCACTCACTGTTAGCAAATTATGACGATAGGATATTCTTCCCAAGAAAAAGCCAAACCCCATTACAAATGCACAAAAATTATGACAGAGATTTTCAAAGCTGACTCAAGCAACAGAAATTGAGTTACAATGCCAGTCATTGAAAGTATACGATAAACAATCAGTCTATAAGTTGTAATAATATTTCTGAACAGGAAAACTTCTCAAAATTTCCAATTGGATACAGTAATACCTAACTCGTTGGTCTCCTGTGCTAGATCCCCCCACAATAGAAAGCCATTCTGCACAATGAATCGTTGCTTCAATATCCTGTAAAAAAAGGCAGTAACAAATGAATTGATATGATGTGAAATACATGAACATGGACTTAGTATTAGCAAAGTTATAGCTAGAAAAATAAACACAGACCATATGTAAGCACAAAGTACAAAACATTTATTTCTGGAAAAGAAGAGGTAACAAAAAGTTTAAATAAAGGCCCTGATCCAACATATTTTTAGTGAATGCAATCACTAAATATCAAGTTTGAATAAAGGCACTGGTCCAGAAGAAAAGGCTCAAATCACTCGAGTAAATTTTAATCCAAAACCAATGGACATTAATTATACAGATTTTTTTGTCTACCCTTCCACCAGAACTTAGGACCAAACATTCAGAAGATATAATCACTATGCCTTTTCACATAGTTTCCCACAGCATCTTCCCATGTCTATTGTCTGTTTATTGTGTCTACTGGAAAACCATGTAGTCAACCCTGTGGGCTAGTGCATTTGTCAATCTACAAGAACCATCTAAATTACCTCCTTACATTTTCTCAATAAATACTAGTGCCAATGAATGCATTAATTCCTTATCCTATCCATGCTTCTATACAATAAATCTATCTAGCCAACCTTCATTTATGCGGTACTGACATGTAGAACTTATTGTTCTCTGTCACACACTTTGATATCTTTCCATAGCTGAAATTGGTTTATGTGCACCCTCTTTTAGTTCTACTATTCTTGAAATCCTTATGCAAAGGGTATTCTTCATTACATCAGCCTCTAAAAGGAGAAAATTTCTAGATCTTCACTGCTCTTTCCTATATATTTAGTTCATTACTCATGAATATTCTCCTATTAAAAGAAAATGCATTTCACTTGCTTTGGTGTATGATTTAGATTACCAGCTTAAATAATATGCCAGGTGTCTCCATCCTTTAGATAATTTCTCAAAAATAATTAATGTGAACAGATAAAAGGTATCAATAAAAAAAAAAAGAAAAAAAAAAACTGGGATGAAAATGCAAATAATGCAGCACACATATGATTCTTGTTAGATACACAAGAATACATGTCACGCAAAACCCCAAGAAGAGGAAAGCTGAGTAGATCCTACGCTGTCCCTCTGAGAAAATTAAGTGACAAGATAGATAAACATCACCTTCCAACCATCCTTCTGGCGCATTGAGTACTCCAGCATTATAATCAAGAAGTTATGTACAAGGTCCTCAATGTCCCCTAAGTTTGCCACATTAGAATTTTTCGCTGTGCCTATCTGGAAAAATAAAAAGCACTTAAACTGTCAGAACATAATTCAAATAAAAGTCCAAAACCTCACTATCAATTCATACAAATAATTTCAGGCCATAAATAAATTCCACAAATCAAAAATCTACAAAGTTAAGTTCAGAACAAGGTCGGATGATACTACCTCATAATTAGATATTAGAATCTCCAAAATCCACTCAGGCCATTCCTCCATTTTTGTCAAATTGTTTCTGTTTTCTGGATGACTGCAAGCCAAAAACAGAAGATCCTGAAATCACATAGAAAAAAGCAACTCAGAAACTAGAACTGAATATCAAGGCTCCTAAACAAGAAATTACAGTATTCAAACAATCTATCTATGCAAATTGATTAAAATTCAAGCAGTCAAACATCTAATTTACATCAATGCAATAACAAACACTCCTAATAGATTATAGGTTAACCTGCAAAGTGCAATCATACATTAAGATAGGAAAAAGACCCAAGTTATACAGTGGAAGAACAGCAAGTAGAATGTATCAAACACTCAAAAATCATCTAGTATTCTTGTTAGATCCAAGTTACAGAATGTATGAAACTCCAATCCATTAATACACAGCTCAACTCAGAGTCAAAGCAAAAACAATCCAGTAGGCATGGTTCATAAAATCCTTACATGAGTACAATTTAAAATTCCACCACATTAAGGTAGCACAATATGATGAACCTACTTTATAAATAAGATGAACCTACTCCAATCCATTTGCATCCCTCACCAATTTGTTATCAATATCTGTGGTTTATAAATATATGTAATAATGCTTGCTGAACCTACTTTCCAGCCACTAATTGCACTTGAGGCATGCACAACATACGATAGTCCACAATGATGTTGGACCACAAACTATTAAATCATAAACAATGAAATCAGATAATTTAAAATTTAAATGATATTCAACATGTTATTTTAAGGTTCTTTTTCCTTTCATAAAAAAATGGATATAGCAATCACACCATCTCATCAGAACTTGCAGCGATAAAGATGATACCTGTAATGCTCGACTCTGCAAAGCCCTAGATGCATAAGGCAAGGAACGCAAAAGAACCAACAGAAGTTGCAAATGCTCAAAGCGGTGACCAGAGTCATAAAAGTTCAAGCCATCCTCTGTTGAAGAAGCATTGATCTGAGAAATATGAAGGCAGACTTAAAACTTTCAGTATTTGTCAATGTTAATAAGAACAGGACATCACAATGAGGTCAACAGATTTCAAAAATAATAAATGTCCCCTAAAAAGTGGATTTTGAGATATCATAAATACAACAAACAATCATAGACTTTAATAAAAAAAGTCTTAAGATTGCATAAATGGAATCATAGACATTGGACAAACCACTTAAAGTATCCTAGCACATCCAGTGACGCTGATTGAGGAAAGAAATTTAATACTTACAGCTCCAGTTCGATAGAAAACTAAATCAATGATCATGGATTAAATAAAATAAAAAGCAGAGAATTTGATAACAAAACGATCAGTTCGACAAGTCTATAAAACCATGTAACTACAGGAAATTGCCCAACAGTTATTTAACACAGTATGCAAGGGAATGATTAGTATCCTTCAACTTTGATGAGACAGAGATCACCCTATCTAAAGAATGAGGTTGACTCTTGCACCTTGGCTTTCAAACTAAAAACAGCATAATACATGTAGCATATGTGCAAAAGCATAAAAGAGTCATTTGTCTCCCCCAAATCCCTCACTACACAAAATACAAACATAGAATAATGCAATGCTAAAATTAGAAGGATTATTAACACTAAGCTCTTGTTGGTTTTCCCTGGCTAAAATATTCCATAGATTACCAATAGAAAATCACAGATTGTCATGAACAAATTCGCTACTATAGATGAGAACCATGGAAGGGGGGTTAGAAGAAATACCGAGGCTGCCAATAAAGCAGTGTAAACAGTAGTAGTCATAAGCCTATTTGGAGCCTCTTGGAATGCCTTTTGTAATGCAAAAAGCAGAAGAGAAACTTTGTCATCAAACATTGAACCACCGCCTTCTGGCAATCCACCACCCAGAAAGCTGCTTGTGGTATCTGAGGATACACTTGAACCAAATTTCAAATGCCCAGATGTCACCAAAGCCCCCAGTAAACCAATGATTGCCACAACAATGCCATCACTTTTGTCAACATTGGCATTATTCCGTGCATTATCAGAACTAATTGAAAGACTGATACCACCTAAATTCTTGATGAATGGATTTTCAGAAACAGATGACACCCTTTCAATTCTCACAACAGCAGAAGAAGCATCAGGACTACCCCCACTATCAGAAGGTTCAAAAGCACCATCTTTCTCATCTGAAGTGACATTTGGTACTTCATTATTTTGATGTTTTCCAATCTCATTGCCTCCATCTAGTTCACATCCTTCAACATTCAAGCTATCACCATTCTGTGGCTCTAATTCTGGAATACTATGATCACCAGTTTTAGCTTCCCGTTGTAGCAAAACAAGCAGTGTTTCTATCCCGCCACATTTTATAAATGCCTCGGCAAATGTCTGGGCCCTAGCTGCATTTGGCTGTACTACAAGTCTGTACATCAGATGCAACACTCTCGCAACCTGGGAGTAGATATTCACAGGAGTCATTTTGAGAAGACTAAGAAGTAATACTCATGAAGATTACCTTCAAATTTATTAATGAATTAGTAAAATAATTCCTGCTGATGATTCAGATTTTATGCTTCTCAAGCTCAAGTAGTCCATAGAAAAAAGGGGCAGAATAAAAGTCCATCCCCAACCCCAAAGAAGAAAAACAAAAAGAAACTTTTGTCATCACATTATGTGAACTTTATATCGGCCAAGTATTAAAGGACCTCAACTAATGTTTACAAAATTTGCTGAGCAATGAAATATGCGCAAGCACTACCATGTTGTATGGCCCTTCAAAACTGTGAGGGAACCAGAATTTTGTTTATGGGGATAGAGTGAAATGCTTAGGTTGACACATAACACATTAGAAATAATTTTCTTAACAAAAACTTTGTATAGTAGTTATAGTAAACATATTTTCATATGAACTAGTTTTTTTTTTATACAAAGGATACCGCTCATGGACTGGGTTAAAATTGTGGGTTACATTCAAGGGTAGCCCTCACTTTCAAATAAACTGCACCAAACTGGTGATAACATGTGTAGCCAGGAGTAGTCGAATTCTAGACCTCCCACATACTATAATCTTCGTGGAATGTAAGAAGACCAACTAGGATACGCCCTGATAGATTTATATGTATATATCTCATCTAATTTTTGTTACATATATTTGTTTAAAAATTTATTCAAATACTTATGTTTGCTAAAAAAAATTAAATTGAGATAATAAGAATTTCAAAATTGAACACTTAGAACTTTATATAATTAATATTAGGCAAGAGAAAAGAGAACACTTAGTAATAACAGATTAAACTAGAAAATAACATTTAGTTTAAAATTTTATTTATTTATAATATGCTTTTACTTAAATTTTTGTTTCACAAATCAAAGTTTTAAAAATTAGATTAATAAATAAGTTGATAAAAAACATGAAATAAAAATTAAAATAGTGAATGCATGTAAAATAATAACTGAAATTTAAGAATAAAAAAAAAATAGAAAAAACATAGATTTAGTGGGGAAAAAAAGATTAAAATAGAGAATAAAATGATATAATATAAATAAAAATTGAAAAGTTTATGTAAATTAGGAAATAAATAATGATCGAGATGCAACTAAGAAAGGGATGGAACCCCTGTAAAATCTTGTCTACAACTTCACATGGCTGATTAAAATAATCTTTGCAAGATACTTACCTGATTGGGTTGAGGGCAATCAACTATGAAGCCCAGCAGACAATGGAGGTCATCTGCAGCCATGGAAGGAGATGCTGCTCCTATTAGAAGTTCAATGATCACCAGTAGTTCATCGACCAAAGCATTCAATTCACCAATAGGACGTGTTGCCTCATCTAGTGAGAAAGTGTTTACAGAGTCCTTCTCACGAATTGTCCAATAGCATCTTCTGCAGCTATCCAGAAGCATCTGAATAGCATTTGCATCTCGCATTACCGATGACTCAGAAAAAACCATGTCAGCCAATGATGATAGAAGTTTTTTTTGCAGTCCATAGTTACATAAGCTCCAGATTTTGAGATCCAATAACAGTGTGCTAAAAAGTTGAACTTTGAGTGCATGATTATGTTTCTGGGATTGGCACAGGGAGACAACAGCTGCAACAAGTTCTTCATCTCCTACACCATTATGCTTTCCGGTATCAAAAGAAGACAAAGTTCGGAGAAGATAATTCAAGACTTTAGAGAGAATCTCAGGTCCTCTTGCTCGACAAAACTCCTCATTGTTTCCAGGATGTTTGATAGCTATGGAAATAATTCGGAATATTGGGGCAGCCAGTGCGGCAGTCACTGAGGACAAAGGAAGATTTCCTAGCTCTGGTTCCAGACTACCTTTATGCACATTGCTTATTGCCAGAGGAAGCAAAGAAATAGGACCTCCATAGGCCAAGGCCCATAAAGCCTCCACTGGTCGCATTCTAGTTGCAACATGCACTTGTCCCAGAACTTCAGCTGGTCGCCGCAGCATGCCTATATCATAAAAAAAAAGGAATATCAGTAAAGAGATATATACAAAAAAAAAAATTATTTAGGTTTTAAAGTGCTAAGGGATATAGAAACCCTTCAACCGTATGCAAAAAAATATTATCAGAAAACAAGGGGAACTAAATACTAATTTTACCTTCCAAAATAGTATCAGAGAACTAGAACTTCCGTGTGCATTTAAATACATTTACAAGCACAGGAGTATGCAAAATTTATATATATTGGAGGTGAATTTTCAGTCACGGATATGATGCACTACTATCATCTAGTTGTGAACAATAATATATATCCCAAATAATCCATGGAAAAACAATATGGTGAATGTATCAAAAGAAACAATATAGTCAATGTAGTCTGACCATTCCACTGCACCAAAAAATGAAAAAACATACATACCAGCAGCACCTGAAGGAGAAGCATCTGGACAGAAACGTCCACTAAGGAGTTTGGGGTGGTAGAGAAGGTGAATGCACCCTCCAATCTCCGCATCCAAAAGTGAACTTTCCTCCGCCACAGTTCTGACGTATTCATTTGTTGCTAGCCAAGGAAGCCCTGCACCATTGCCAAAAGTAGGCACCACATCCCCTCCTCTAGAAGCCAAACGGGCCATCCTTTCTGGACCAATTGGCTCCTTAAATATATAAATAGGTCCCATCTCCGCAAACAGAGGGCACTGACGTCGTCTACGTTGTAAACCAGCCATCGTCGGAGGAGGATTTGTCCCAATACAGCAAAAGGCAAGTGGCTTGGAGATCCTAGGGAACTCAAAAGGGCGAGTTTCATATAATGATCCATCTATATATAATCTCAGCTCACTCTCTGTTTTTCCGAGTAGTCCCTGCTTGTAGATGTGTTCCAAACCAATAAAATACCAGCACTGAGGCTTGAATGCATGAGTGAAATGCAAGGAAGCCTTCTTTCCCTTTCCACTACCGCTTTCAACAACCAAAAACTGTGCATGGAAATATGCCTCTATCCCCTGGTTATCTGCAGATAAGAAACTAAAAAGTCGTGGCATGTGGGCCGTGCCTTCGCCAGCAAGTGCACTGGCAGCGGCTGCAGCTGACACAGCAGATGACTTTCCTGACTTTGCTGCTGCAGCAGCAGCAATTGCGGCAGCAGCAGTCGCCGTGTTCAATGTGTCTGCAAATGATTCAATGTAGATCCATGTTGCAAAAGCATATCCATTGGCAAATGGCCAGCGGCTTTCCCCTGGACCAAGCAAACCAGAACTTTCACCATCAAACTCAAAAGTACACGCCGGTCCCTTCGATTCCTTTCCACCCATTGCCTTCTCTAGGGCATGCATTAAGCGAGGTGCCCATGCAGAAGTAAGCAATCTTGTGATTACTTGAAACCATCTACGCAAATCAATGACATTTAGAGAATGCACGGCCAAGTATTGAATACAGTGGCATAAAGGAGTACCATCCCATTTCATAGGTACTGACGAATCAAGATCCTCCACAAAGATCTTCTCTGCTGTCCCCAAAAGAACTCCTAGCAGACCAGCCATAGAGCACATAGCTCTGTTTCTTGTGCAAGCCTGCAATATAGCACGTAACCCCCTTACCATCCGTGTCCTTGGGGACATATAGATCTCACTATCACCCACCCACGGAAGCCAAGGAATAAGCTCACCAGAAACAATGGCCGCTCGAGAGTTCAGCATCACACTAGGAGGATTATTATCTTCATCCTCAAAACTTTCTACTCCACCCATTGTGGCCAGAAGTGAATCAACAACCAAGTAAGCAATGGTATCTGCTTCCTCACCAATGCCAAAAGTCTCAACTCCACTAACATTGTTCCGCAGCTTTTCCAAGCTTTCAGGCTTTCCCATGATAGCAGAATCAACTAAATGCAATAACTCTGGTGACACATTTGGCATAACAGCTTTTGGCTTAGGCCTTGGTGTTGGTGGCGAACCAATTGGAGAGAATCCTACGTCTCCAAAGTAAGCAGAATCAAGACTGGCAGATGAATATGATTGCTTAACTGTAGAACCAAATTGTCTGTCTGGGCCAGGGCTTGATATTGAACGATCATGTCGAATTTCAGTCATTGGAGGAGAATCATGCTCAACGCCAAAAGTTAAACTGGATAAATTCTGAGAGGCTTCGTCAAACCCATGAGATGATTGCAACTCATTCTCTGAATTCGATACATGATTTGAATCCAAATTTAAAGACTGTACATCACTAGCAAGCTTTTCTTGATCTTTCAAGCTCACCTGTTCAAATTGCTCTCCATCCATCACTGCAGCTACAGAATCAATCCCCTGCGAACCCATATTGTCCTCCCCTGTCTCCATGTCACCACCGCTAGTCAAAACTTCATTTCCCTGATGAGATGACCCTACACTAACTTCTACAGCACTAACTACTTCAGGTGCGTCAGGAACCTTCAAAGAAGTTTCTCTGGGCTCCTTTTTTTCTTCGTCGTCCTCCATCACAAATACCTAATGGCCAACACTCATCCAATTGTTTCAACACCTGTAAAAGAAACAATAAGCAAATAAATGGAAATTGGATGCTGTTCCAGTAAGTTAAGACAATTTTAATCCTGCATTATCACAAAAAGTACAGAAGAAACATAAAGTGAAGTTTCTCAATGAATTAGACCATGAAATTTCCATGTTAACGAGTTCTTTGGCATTCACTACAAATTAGTAGCAGCAAATAAAAAGGATCATAGAGCTGGACGCTAAAAACTTCAAATCAAAGTGACAGATATAGCAATTAATGATCCGAATAACACAAAATACTCAATTAAGGTTCAGAGGATCTACTTCGTGAGGCACATACATTCGATTTCGATTTCCCAGCGGAATTTCTATACAAAATCACAGTGTTATCTAACAAACCACTATCTCTAAATATTACACTAATGTAGTCAATCAATCAAGTTTGTATCACGTTAAAATGGATGCTGCATACACATAAAGAAACTAGATTTAAAAGCACGCTATGTGCAAGAAGATTTTTAATCTTTTTAATGAACTGCAGTCTTTCTTAATATTATAATTATATTTAAGTCATATAATTATTTTGTGTCAACTTAAATTTTTAATTAATACATAATTTTTTTTTTTTTTTAAATATCATGGTAACCTTAATTTCTTTTGAAGTTAAATACAAAAATGATTTGAGGTATAAATTTTTTATTTAAATAAAAAATAAGTAGACATATATTTGCACAAATTTATGGCATCGTTTGGGTTTCATACAAATTGCAAATATAAACATGGTGTAGTAAGCGTGTAAAAGTGAATAATATTATGCTTTTGTATTTTATATTGTTGGAATAAAGCAATATAGCATGATAAGAATTCATAAACAGAATGTGCAAATTATGCTGATAAAAAGCTTTGTGATCTTATTGAAGTAGAGTTGCAAATGGCCCAGAAAAGATGTTAGATACAAATCTAAGAAGAATACTTAGTGTCCCCCACTATCTTATTTTATACACAAATACACTACTTTTCTTCTATAAATTCTCGGGTTTTCACAACAGAAAACTGACTGAAGATTGCTACCCAACACTCTTCATCAAAATTGTTATTTATTTTAATTGATATGCTGCAAATCTCTGAGGATAATTTGTTCACTCGAAAGATTAAAAAAATAATATGCAATTGAATGATTAATTAAATTAGGCAAGATGAATCTACTTGTACCCACAGAATTTGATGCAAACACAAGCACTAGTGTCTGTCAGAACAAAGCCTAAGGTCTTCAAATACAATGGAATAATCTCACCATAAGAAATTTTCCATCAGCTTTTTTGTGAACTTTCAGGAACAATGGTAATGACGGTGCGTTTCCTCTATCAGCAAATCCCAACACTTAAAATCATTGTAATTGGTGTTTCATGTGGGTCCCTTCCACTAATACATATTGCCACAACCACTTAAAAAAAAAAAAAAAAAAGCCATGTTTTTGTATTTTTTGAACAAGGGAGCCCCAAAATTATCATCTGGCTTCCAAGAGCTGTCAAGAAAATTAATTAAATCAATCTTTTCCAAAAAAGAGGACTTGGAATAGCTTCAAAATGATTTGAGTTAATGCCTGTGTTTCCTTTTGTATTTGGGATAGAATAATTAGTGGACAAAAAGACTGACCGTATTCATGAACGCTTCCTTTTAACTGTTTTCTTATTATCATGATAGCCAATTATGTATTCTGCTAATTAAAGCCTAAATATGTCTTTGTTCATTAGTTTGATGACAAGAAAAGAGATGCATTCTAAAGCTATCATTAAGAGGACAAGTCTTCTATCATAAACGCAGCTCCTCCCCAAAATTTAAGGCAACAAAACAACATGGAAGAGCTTCTTTCATGCACCAACTCAACAATCTCATTCTCAAAACAACTTATAAAGAAGAAATTTGATTCTTGTTTCAAATCTAATTGACTTACTGACATAGTATTTGCAGATGCTATCGAAAGAAGAATAAAACAAAGACAACAACAGAGCCACCTGTAACATACTAAAACCATATGTATGAAACATAAATGACATCAATATTAGGAAAAGCAAACAATGCCAAACAATGAGGCAACACAACAGCAAATTAAAAATTCTAAAACAAAAGAAAAAAATAGAAAAGCAATCATAGACATAGAATCACTATGAAAAAAAATTCAAAAAACAGAAAACAAAACAAAACAGAACCTCATAATATAGGAGCAGGATTCGATGAAAATCAGAACCGCGGGAATTTGATTCTTCTGCACGATTTCTAACTCAGATTGGTGGTGCGATTTCAGGCAAATTGATTTGCATTATCAGATTGTCCACCTTGATTCGCTGTGATTTAGGATTCTACTAGAAATCGGTAGGGTTTCCGATCGCCATTATTCAGTAAACAACATAAGAAATGCAACTAACATACCTTGGTAAAATGGATCTGTCTGGTTCGACTTCGGATCCTCGTCAAATTCAACAGATAATGCGTTTGAAACAAAAGAAGAAGAAAAAAAAGGAAAAATGAAAATGGAGGTAGAGAATAATTTCGAAGGCGAAGGAAGAAAGAGAAGGCGATTTGAGCGCGAGAGAGAGGTGGATTTGGCCAGTTATAGAGCTTCTTTCTTTGTGGTTGCCCAGTCAAAAACAATGTAAGGGGTAGTTAATTGATTAATTATGTTATTCCAAGGGATTTTTTGGCTTTTTTCTTTTTTTTTTCTTTTTTCAAACGGCAAAAATCAAAATGATAGAAATCTTTGTCCTTACCTTACCTTGTAAGTGAAGGAATAGGAAAAAAATTTCTATTAATAAATCATAATAATCATTGCATGAATCTATTTACCATAAATAAAAATTAATTTTTATTTTCTTTACTTTAATAATAAAATAATAGAAAGTTAGAAACGGTTCCGTTCGACCGATTCTGATTCAATGGCGAGCCGGTCCAGTGGGCCGCCAACCCGGCCCGTGACCACCACTATAGAAACCTATTAAAAATTACGGACAAAATATATAAAATAAAATTTCTCAATAATAATAAACAATATGCAAAAATTATATTTGTTTCGAACAAATGTGGGGTTAAAATATATCCAAAATTGAAAGACATGACAGAGTTGTGAACCAAGGGTTTGGGCCGAATGACTTGGCTGCAACGAATAAAATGGTTTGGGCTGGGCTGTGACTATGACCTACGAATTTTAAAAAAAAAAAAATTTAGGCAATCAGCATAATACACGATGGAAAGGAGCAGTTGGAAAGGCACTAAGGCCACGTGTTCAACGTCCAGAAGTCGCACCACTCTCCTTCCATATCTCCACCGTCCCCGAGCATTACCATTACAATTGACTTATTAATCGCATCTTCCCAGTTATTTAAATTTAAACCATGTACTAACACAGACAAGCTCGTCTCAGCCATGGCAGCGGCGGAATTTGCGCATCTAACGATAATAGCTCTAATGATCAACGCAGCCGCATCGCAAATTCGCCCAACCGCCTACACTAATCACACAGTCGGAGGCAACGCCGGCTGGTTCTTCAATTCCACCACCAACTCATCCGCCGCTAACTATTCGTCTTGGGCTACTTCCCAGACCTTCTACTTAGGAGACTATCTCAGTAGGTGTCATTTTTGCATTTCATTACCGATTCAAAATCAATATTCTATAAATTTTCTAATCTTTTATTACTGTGATTTATGCAGTTTTCAACACGAACTCTAATCAGACGGTGATTCAGACCTATAACGCCACCACATTCAGGAGTTGCACGACGGACGATGCGTCGAGTAATGATACATTCCAGTACAACGGCGGAATCACTTCATTTAATGAAGCGTTGACCATTCCTGTACCCTTGACTAATGAAGGTCCAAATTACTTTTTCTCTGATGCTAATGACGGTACTCAATGCGAAAACGGAGTAGCCTTCGAGATCCAAGTCAATCACGGCCTTGGCTTGCCGCCCAGCCTTAACCAGCCACCACCGCCTCCGTATAGGGAACCTCCAGGTCCCGACGCAGCTCAGTCTCCACCGATTACTATTGCTGGAGGATCAGATACTTCGTTGAATGCCGGAGTTAAGGACGGTTCTAAAGTGTGTGCCGTGCTGTTTGCTGCTGTCGCTGGTTTTATTCTGTTTTAGCATCGCCGTGGAGACTTGGGAGTATGGTCTCTTTTGTTTTTTGAATTCTTTGGTGTGTGTTTGGTAACTCGGATAGAGGTGTCATCTAGTTGGAATTGGAAGTTGTTGGATGTGATATAGTAGGATACAATATGGATACAAAGATGCTTTCTTTGTTTTCCAATTTCCACAGGTTTACTTTTTTTTTTTTTTTTTTCTCCGAAACGTTTAAAACGAGCAGTCTTCAGCCATATCAACAAAAATAAGCACAAATCAATGAATCAAACTCTTTCCAAAAAAAAAATTAATTTAATGAATTAAAATAAAACACAAATTAATTATATTTATTTAACTAAAAGTAAAGATTAGAAAAAGCTTATATTAATAGAAGAAGCAGGTGACTAAAGAATGGACTGAGATGGTTGTAGCTTGAGAATCCCCGACAATACAATCACAGTAGTGACTGTGGAAGAGATTGAATTAAAATAATAATTTATGGAAGAGATTAAACTCTATGAATGTTAGACACTGAAATTGAGATGTTATGGTTAAGATTTAGAAATGCACCAAACACAACCTACTAATCAAATAGAATTCGCTCAGTTATGCCAATTCCGTCAAAAAATGTCGTTAGTTGAATAATTTCGAATTGGCCAAACGTTTCACAATTGCCAATGAAATTACTTTTTCAAAATTGCTTGGAGACTCAATTTGGCGGAATTAATCAATTGTTCACCCCTAAATGCAAAAGATAGTAACTCTCTTATCCAATATTTTATAATATTAAAATGTTAGGATTCAAATCTTGTACTCTGTTGAAGGCACTTAACTAGTATATATTTGTTATTATGGTAATGATTCAAGGCACAAAATGTATCGGCACACCAAGTTTACTAGTCCACTTGGAAATTTCATTCATAATAATTACAAACACACCAAAGAAATGTGCGTCATACACATAAACCAGCATGGAATAGACGCTCTTGCTAACAAATGAGCAGCCCCATTTACTTGTTTAAAAAACCAACGAACTTTTAACGTTCTTGAAATTAGAAAGCAAATTTTTACAATAACAAATCGACCTCCAAATGCTAAATTATCTATGGAATTGGCATATAAACTATAAACCACAATTTAACAATCTAAAAACACAGTATCATAAAAGAGTTTCACAGAGAACTAGAGCCTCCACCAAGGATGCATTACTGCTAATATGGAATCGTTGTGCTATGACCAAAACAAAATCACATTCTTCACTTTCACACACTGCTTCAAAACGAGAAAATCTATATTTTGAAAATATGGCAGCATCAATAGAACATTAATATTGCTCACATTTGCATAGCCACCATCCGATTGTTGAGTATTAGAAATGGCATGCAAAATCCACTTAACATGATGAGAAGTGGCTGGTTGTATTATCGAACTAGTACCGCCATACTCAAACCCAAACCATTAGTGTTACCATGCAAAATTCGACTTTGATTTAAAATAGATTTTGGGGAATACTTTAAGTCTGATTATGCCAAAATTACAAACTTCTAAAATACCAAATCTACGATGAAAGCGATTACAAACACGAAAAAGATGATTAAAACAATTCTTTAAAGAAGCAGAATGATGCGGTAATGGAAAATTAAAGGGACTTATTATGAAGTTTGCCATGTCACAGTGAAAAAGATGTTATTATCCTTAAAAAGGGCATAAGCTTAATGTGGACCAACCTTCTACCTTAATTACAAAAGCGTGACTGCATTAATATGCGGTGTATGCATCGACTCTACCCACAAGATCCAATAAATATTTACATTAAATAAATGAATTATTATTAAAACATTATCTTCAATGAATAAAAATAATTATTAATAAAAGCATTTACATTAAAAAAAAAATTGTATTTAAACATAATTCTCCCTTCTGAATTCACATAACGGAAAAAAACTGTTACTACTACTACTCGTAACCAAATCGAGAATAGGAATAACTGTGATCTGGACAGGAACAGTAACAAGCCCAAATAAAACAAAAAGCAAAAGAAACAGAAACGAGTTCTAATCCAAAACCAATGCCAGTACATATCCGTATTCCCGAATAACGGAATCCACTATGACATGTTACCAAACAATACAAAAAAAAAAAAAGTTTCAACTGAAAAACCAAAATTGAATGCCAAGAGAAGAAAGTGAAGGATTATTGAAAATTGAATGCTCCATTGCTCTTCCGCCTTGGTCCTCTGCTCTGGCCTACCTTCAATTTCAATGCTTTTTCAATTTTCTCGATAGAGACCTTTTTAGACAGCAAAACTAACTATTTCTCGAGTTTTTTAGAGAGACAGACTCTTTAGATTGTTTTTTTGGGTTCCCCAATCTTTTCGGCAGCGTAAAGCATTTATTATTATTTACTTCTTAAAACTGATCCCTAAAATTTAATTCCTCTTCTGCTTCTCTTCTCTCTATTGTTGACATTCTTCTTTTTACACTGTAAGCTATGGGTCTTTTGTGTTTTACTCTAGTAATTGTTGGGATTTTTTTTGTTTCCTTTATCTGATGGATTGATGATTTTTGGTATTTTTTAGGGGAATTCTTGTGAGGAATACAAGGGTAAAATGGGTTTGATTTCTGGGATTTTTATGGGTATGATCTTTGGGATCGGGTTGATGGCAGGATGGAATCACATGATGAAGTACCGAAGCACTAAGCGAGTTGCGAAGGTTTGTTAATTTTGTTATTCCTGTCGTTTTCAATTTATTTTCTCTTTGCTGGAAATTTGATTTTATATTGTTCGATTTCTTCGAATTAAGTTTATTAATATTATTATGCTGCCTTTTGGATTTGGAAATTGGAAATTTGGAAATTGTTTCAAGAGCACAGATACTGCTCTTACGGTGTTGCTTGTGAATTGGCCTTGAATTCGATTATAAACCCTCCTCCATTCAGCATTCTTATACGAACTTCTGCTACATGTGAATTTGCGTATATTATTTTAGATATTCTGCCGGTTTTGGTGAATTTCGTTTGTTTATAGTTACTAATTGCAAATTTATTGGGTTTATGGTGTTAGTAAGTGGCATGTTAGTCCAGTACTAGTGATCGGTAGTTTACTGGTTAGGTCAAATTTCAGTTTAGGGATTAGTGAATTACAATTTCATTTCTGTATTTTTAGGTTTTGACCTGATAACATTGACTTTTTTCCCGTCTATTCAAGCCACAATATCACATATAGATACAGAAGTATACAATATCTAGAAGGTGTAGATTGAAATTGAGCTTCCCATTTGGTCTGCACAATGTACATTGAGTTAGAATTTCCTTTTGATGAAATTTCAAACAAGAAATAAGAACTCTTCTGCATTATTAGAAGGGATAGATAGCAGACACTATACACGCTGATGGAGAGGCAATACCGCTATAGCATAGGATCTTTGTCTTGGGTTGAAATCATGAAGATAGGTAGAGAAACTAGTTTAATTATTATGAAGAGTGCGAAGTATGTACTCAAGTTCATATTATATAGTGACTGTATCATGCTTGTGGCTGATGTATTTTTGTATGTAGACATGTTGATTAGGATTCTGATCCACACTTTGTTAATAATAATTTTATTGTCCCATTTTACTTGAATTTTGTTGTTTGATTATGTGGAACTAAAATGAAATGTTTATTCAATAATGAACTTCTATTATTCACTGCTTCAATTTCCTTCTGCAGGCAGTTGATATAAAGCTCCTTGGAACCCTGAACAGAGATGACCTGAAGAAAATATGTGGTGATAATTTTCCTGAATGGATATCTTTCCCTGTCTTTGAACAGGTATATTTTCTATATCGAGCACCATTGTAGATGAAACCATTAGCAATCCTTTATGTGCAGGCATGTGTTTTTTTACATGTGAATGTTCTTATCACTCCTGCATGCTGTTTAGTAATTTTTTTTCAGTAACAATGTTTTTTTTATCCCTTTCCTCTTGATTCTATCGAAATCTGAATACAATGGTTTGCCTTCTTCTTCTTCCTTTTTCTTTTTTTCTTTTTCAACACGAAGAAAAAGAAAATGCTCCTATTTGTATGACTTTTAAGTTAATATCCAGCTTTACATTCAGATTTAGAGTTGAAGATGGCACTTTTTTTATCCAATGTCTATCAATGCTCCTATTTGTTTCATCCAGTCGTCAATGGCAATTGATTAAATTGACTTTGGTCCTGTATTATCTGAATGCTTGTAATGTCTTTATTCGAATTTCATAAATGGACTTCTGTATTAGAAAGGTCATTTTGTTGTGATTATAGACAAATTTTTGCTAGTTCCCTTTATTTTATTCTTATTCCAATTTATCATTTTACTGTTTTATGTTTCAGGTGAAATGGATGAACAAGCAACTGAGCAAATTATGGCCATTTATTGCAGATGTAAGCCTTCCTTTTCTATTCACTTATTTTCAGTCCACAATTAGAGGTGCAAACTTTTGTGAGATTCTTGTTGCTTGTAAGTTTTTTTTTTTAATTTTTTTTTATTCCTGAAAGAAGATAATTTTCATATTAAGCAAAATGGATTAGCTAGTATTTTATACCTTTCCTTTTCCTTTTGACATGTAATGTATATCTACGTAAGTAAATGATAGAGACGAGAGGGGAATAGGGAATTTTCACAGGAGAGGAATGGAGTTTTCTTGTTCGTTCAGAATAGACTATTGGAAAACCTTAAGGGCTCCACACTGCAAGTTTATATGCCAGTTTTGAATGTTTTTGTATACAGGCAGCTACTATGGTGGTAAAAGAGTCTGTTGAACCATTATTGGAAGACTATCGTCCCCCAGGGATCACTTCACTAAAGTTTAGCAAATTTTCTCTTGGAACCGTACCACCAAAAATTGAAGGTATAAATGTGTTTGTTTGTAATGCTATAGCTGTCTTACTACTGTGTTCTTACATAAGGTGAAAAATACCAATTGAGGAATTGATTACTATTCGGCAAACTTATGATGTGAATGACGAGTTGCAGTTCTTCTCATTTCCTTTTACATATCTTCCTGCTTTAACCACTTAGTAAATGCAGGTATTCGTGTTCAGAGTCTCAAGAAGGGTCAAATAATTATGGATATTGATTTCCGATGGGGTGGCGATCCAAGCATAATTTTAGGTGTTGAAGCTGCACTTGTTGCCTCGATACCAATTCAGGTTTTACATAAATGATCATATATATTAATTCACACTAAAAACATTAACTTGAATAGTTACCTCAATGTTTCCTTGGCGCAATGTGGTGCAGCTAAAAGACCTTGAAGTATATACTGTTATTCGTGTTATCTTCCAACTTGCTGAGGAGATACCATGTATATCAGCTGTTGTTGTTGCTCTACTTTCTGAGGTACATCTTGAAAAGTGGACGCATTTCTAAATTCTATTTGAATCTAATATGCTTGGTTGTAACTCTATACAACTGTTGAATCTTATGCTTATTGGGTGCAATAAATAGGATCTCCAGTTCTGTCTCAGTCCTTAGATGTCTCATTGGCCTTGGTTGCATAATGAGAGGGGACCCTAATCTCTTAAAATTCTTACATTGGCTGTATTTGAGCATATTATGAATTTATGATAGTATCGCTTGATATCATAACCTTTGACTCATATTTTTCTGTTAAAAGTTTAAAAGAGCTCTAATTGTTCTTCATATTCTTTCTGCTTTTCCAAACTAGCAAATCTAAGCAAATGTATTTTGCACTGATGCTTTTCTGCCAGTTTTCCTAATTACTCCATCGCAAGTAGTCCATAGCCATAACTTGTTGATGACTGAACTCAAACAAAAGCTCAAGTTTTTGATGATTGCTATATCCATGGCGCTATTTATTTTATGATATCATCAATTTTTATTTGGCATCATTAACATATATCATTTGGCAGATAAGTTGCACTAGTAGAAAAAGGACAAGTGAATTTCTCATTTTATTTTATTTTTCATTTTAAGAATGTCATATTTACTTTGGTAGCATTTGTTTATACTTCTATATATTTGATTTTGCTTTAGTATATTTATTTATGTTATGAATTTTAGGACGCTTCTTTTAATGGTTGTGGATGCTGGTGTAAATTTCTTTTGTTCTTGACATGACCAATTGTTTGTACATGTTTCAGCCAAAGCCTCGAATAGATTATGTTCTGAAAGCTGTTGGTGGCAGCTTAACCGCCATTCCTGGGCTATCAGATATGATTGATGTGAGTTACTCTTCTTGGTATCCTAACTCTACCTCTCTTTTCCTCCCTCCCTCTCTCCCCATCCCCCCAAAACCTATGTGTTTGTATCCTTTATGATTGTGTTTGTTACACTGAATGTAGGACACTGTGCATTCAATTGTCACAGACATGCTTCAGTGGCCCCACAGGGTGGTTGTTCCGATTGGTGGTATACCTGTCGATTTGAGGTGAGATAATATTTGCTCACTTGAATCATTACTTATCTCATTGGATAGACTGTTGAATTATTGAATTTATTCATTTCAAAATGCTTGGATGAAATTCTGCATTATGTTGTACCGCATGTTCATGTTATAGGTTATATTAATTCTAATATGATGCTAAGCAGAAAAATACAACTGCTACCTTTGTTTTGATATGTTAAATATGGAAAAGTGCTCTCTCTAAAGTCGTAGTAGATTCCCCATTCTGCTACATAAATGCTAATGGTTTTCTTTGGCGGCGGG
Source organism: Croton setiger (assembly GCA_948099555.1). NCBI lineage: Eukaryota > Viridiplantae > Streptophyta > Magnoliopsida > Malpighiales > Euphorbiaceae > Croton > Croton setiger. The sequence continues at coordinate 12,652 of CANUEY010160836.1, read as the reverse complement.
ATTGCAGTGAATTAGAGCTTAAGCCACAAGGAAAGCTTACAGTGACCATAGTGAAAGCAAATGATTTGAAGAACATGGAAATGATTGGAAAATCAGATCCCTATGTGGCTTTACATATTCGACCAATGTTCAAGGTCAAAACAAATGTCGTTGAGAACAACCTCAATCCTGTTTGGAATCAAACATTCGAGTTGATTGCTGAAGACAAGGAAACACAGTCACTCATTCTCGAGGTTTTGAATTTCCTATACCTTATCTCTTTTTGCTTGTGCAATGCATTTTGCCTGTCTAGAAGTATGATGCTTGTATGCTTTTCCAAAGAAGCTTTATATTGACATGATGAAAAGACTCCTCCATGCATTTCTTTTTGTTCTGTGGAAAAGGGGATGGATTAGTCATGATTTTAAATTTGGTCTTCTAGGAAAGTATGTGTATGTCTGATCTATTATTCCTTAAGCAAAAGAGTGATGTAAATTTTTTTTTTTTTTTTCAGGTATTTGATCAAGATATCGGGCAAGATAAGAGGTTGGGAATAGTAAAATTGCCTTTGATTGACCTGGAAGCAGAAACATGGAAAGAAGTAGAATTAAGACTGTTACCTGCACTAGACATGTTGAAGATTAAAGATAAGAAGGATAGAGGGACTCTTACAATTAAGGTAGATGCTATAAATTCCCAACTTCTTTAGGACATCAGTATAGTTGTACTCTTGGCACTTTCTTGCTTTCTTTGCGTGTCTGGTTATATATCTTGGTTGGACTTGCAGGTACTTTACCATGAATTTAACAAGGAGGAGCAGTTGGTTGCACTGGAAGAAGAGAAAAGAATCATAGAAGCAAGAAAGAAGCTAAAAGAAGAGGGAGTCATAGGCAGTACAATGGATGCACTTGATGGAGCAGTTGGTCTTGTTGGTTCTGGAGTAGGACTTGTTGGAACCGGAATTGGAGCTGGAGTCGGGCTTGTAGGAACCGGTGTTGGCGCTGGGGTAGGTATGATGGGAAGTGGCCTGGGAGCAGTAGGCAGCGGCTTGAGCAAAGCAGGAAAATTGATGGGTAGGACATTTACTGGGCAATCCAGCAAAAGAAGTGGAACCAGCACTCCAGTCAATAATGTGCAAGAAAATGGTGGGGCAAAGCCTCGGTAGTGCGACTCCAGAAGAATAAAATGTTAATCAAGCCTTCGGCTAGAGCAGTCCATTGACTTAGGTCTGTTTCATAGTGTTCCTTTGGTTCTTTCTCCAGCATCCTCCTTATTTCTGTCTATTTGTTATAGAGCATTGGTTATTCTCTCATCAACTGTATTACCTACCTACCTACCATACTACGTGAATTCATAAACAAAGAATGTGTACAAAATAACGTGCTTCTGTGTTTTTAGGTACAGTTACAAAACCATTTGCTGTGTAAGTATCTTTTTTACATTTGTGCCATCTGCAGACAAAATTGTTATGTTATTTAGTCTCTGTCGTCTTCAAAAATACCTGTGAATGTGATATTCAGAGCTTCGTGATCTTGCTACAGAGGATAAAAAATGGGTTGCAGGTGGAAATTATGGGCCGAAACTACAGTCCATCAGGTGCGTTTTCTTGGATTCTTTAATCCAAAATATTCAATGCCTTAAACATACGGTTCTTGTTTCTTGAAACAGGGATTGAGGCATAGGATTCTTATATAATTTATATAGGACTCGTCCTACGGGGTAATTTATTATTTATTTATTTGAATTTTGTATTTTTCCGTGCTTTAGGTTTGACTTATTTTATCCATAAATACTTAATCTTGTAAATTAAGCTTGAATGCTTGATTGTAATAAGTGAAGTTCTTGCTTGTAAAATGAGTTTCATTTTGAAAGTCAAGCTTGTTTTTTGGGGCTGATTTTAAACCGGTTTTTATTGAACCAAACCATAATAAGTTGGGAAACGGTTCGGGTCATTTATAATATGTCGTGCTCATCCAAATACAAAAGAGTAAGCCCTAAGCTTCATTTTGTCTTCAAGTAACTATAATAGAAACCGACACTCCACTCGTTACCCTGCTCTGCTCTGGATTCTTCTGCTTCATATCTTACACAATCTGGCGTTAGCTTATAAGAAAATTTAGCTAAATTCAAGGTCAAACTCGACTTTTCAACATATATTATTTTAAAATTTTTTTTAAAATAAATAAATCAGACTTAAACAACATAAAAAAGAATATTATTGGTTTTAGCATTTAGATAAGCAGTCTAGGAAATGTCAAAACACAACCTCCCCGACAAGCGTGGGTTAGAAATTATGATCTCAGTGGTAATTTTTTTTTAAAATTTTGTTTAAGTGGTTAATCTTAATATTAATATTGTATTAAAAAAAATTCAGGTCTAATCCAAATTCGAAAATAATAAAATAAAAAATATGAAAAAACTTAAAAAGGCTAATTTAGAAGTCTACACAGCAAAGGTGATATAAAGGTCAAAGTCCTCTCTGAAGACAGCGGTGACGGTAAACTTTGTCCCACGTGTTCACTGTTCGCTGGAGTTAATTTTCATTTTGTTTTTATTTTTATTTTTTACTAAAATAATAAAAGTATTTTCTTAAAATAAAATAAAAAATAAAATCTTTCGATTCGGGAATCTCAAAACAAACGTCCAAATACATAACGCCAATGTTGTCATAATCCTACCTTTTAACGGTCTGCAATTGAATTTCTATTTAAATAATAATATTACAGAATTATTATAAAATATAAAAAATTATTTAAAAATTACAATCTGCAATTGTTGAATTTAAATTATTGCAGATCATATAATAATGAATTAAAATAAATATTCATTCAATGTAGTATTATTTTAAGGTATGGTCTACTGGTTATGATTTAATGCTTTGGTTATCCGTTTTACTGAATATGGTTAACTCATTATTAATACCTAATTAAGGGAAATAATTTCAGTTTATATATATAAAATTCTTCATTAATTAACTACCAGAACTTGAAAATAAATTTTATCAGTTGAGTGTGGTCCCCCAAACGTGGTGAAACAGCCTCCTCGAGATCATTGTCCCACGTGATTTCTCAAATATCCAACGTCGATGACAGGGCGCGTGTAATAGACCTCCCAGTAAAAAATGCAATCACAACAAAATCCGACTCACATGACAGTTAGATTGATATGATAAACATCGAACCAGTAGTCGACACGCGTCACCAAAAGTCAAAGGAAAAGGCTCCACGACCACCCGTATTTAAATACGTCACTGTCGTCGCAGCAATTTCCTTATCCTCTCAGAATGGTAGAAGAAAAAACCCAAACAAACTAGCTGCTTAACTTAACACTGTTCAGCAAGAAAATAACCAGAGAAAGAAGGAAGAAGACGTAGTGAAACGGTACCGTTTTGATTTGCATTAATGGAGTAGAAATATTAAATATCTCCTTCCGTTTCGCTTCTTCTTTTCTCTATTCACCACCATGCCATCTCGCTTACTCAGATCCCTCCCTGTCCCCTCGCCGCTAAATTATAACCACAACCACCAACACCACCGCCATTCTCAGCATTTGCGCCTCCTTCCTCCAATTATTGCTGGAGCTTTGACTTGTACTCTTTTTTCTTTCATTGTTCTCTTTTTCTTTCTATATCGGAAATTGTCTCGTAACCGTACAGCTCCGTCGGACCTTAAATCTCCTAATCATCATCAGCACCACCAGCTGCAGCAATGTCGCCGCTTTTCTTACTCGCTGTTGAGAAGCGCTACGGCTTCTTTTTCTCCGTCTAACCGGCTTGGCCATGGTGGATTTGGCTCGGTGTATAAAGCCATTCTCCCTTCAACAAACGAGCCGTTAGCTGTCAAGCTTATGGATCCGAATGGTTCACTCCAAGGGGAGCGTGAGTTCCAGAACGAGCTCTCTCTTGCTTCCTCACTCAACTCTCCTTACATTGTCACTCTACTAGGATTCTCCTCTGACCGCCGCAGGCGAAAGCTCATTTTGGTGTATGAGCTCATGGAGAATCGCAGCCTCCAGGAAGCTTTGCTAGATCGGAAATGTGAGGAACTTATGTATTGGAGAAAAAGGTTTGATTTAGTAACCGATGTTGCTAAAGGACTTGAATATCTGCACCATTACTGTAATCCCCCTGTGATTCATGGAGATATTAAACCCAGTAATATTTTGCTTGATGCCGATTTTAATGCCAAAATCGGTGATTTTGGGCTCGCGAGATTGAAGACGGAGGAGAATGCTGTGGAAAAGAAGGAAAGTTTTGTAATGGGGGAGGATAATGGATCGATTTTAGAGGAGACTGAGAGTGTGGTCACTGGATATGAAGACAGCACTACCGCTGTAGGCATTGATCAATCGCCGGAGAGTTTTGCAGTTAGAGTTATAGATTCAGATGCATCGCCGGAGATGGTTGCTGCAGTGTCTCCGGAGATGGGAGTAGAGAAGGGGAGTACTGTTTCGGAGACTACTGCATTTGATAAACTTAGTATTGATAGTGGAAAAGATTTGATTAATGGTGGGAAGAAAGGCGGGTCGAGAAGGGACTGGTGGTGGAAACAGGACAATGGATGCGGGTCGGAATCAGGGAGGGTGAAGGATTATGTAATGGAATGGATTGGGAGTGAGATTAAGAAGGAGAGACCTAAAAGTGAATGGATTGCTTCTCCTAGCTCAGTTGAGAACAACAATCTATTGAGAACCCAAAGCATGACACCTCCTGAGCCAAAGAAGAAGAGCAGGAAAAGATTGGAATGGTGGGCATCTTTGGATGAAGAAAGAATGCGAAAGAAGGAAAAATGCAGAAAGCCCAAAGAATGGTGGAAGGAAGAGTTTTGTGATGAGCTTACAAAGAAGAAGAAAAAGAAGAAAAAAAGAGGACTTAGTTCGAGCAGTGGCGGAGATTCATGGTGGCAGAAGGATGAGGATGTTGTTCAAGAAAGAAAAAAGAGAAGCAGAGGAAGCATAGATTGGTGGTTAGATGGTTACAGTGGCGAATTCAGAAATGGAAGAAGAAATAGTCAAGATTGGACAAGTGGAGAGATTCCAAAGAGCGGTGGTTTTAGTAGTACACCTAGTATGAGAGGAACTGTTTGTTATATTGCCCCTGAGTACGGCGGCGGTGGCCTGTTATCAGAAAAATGTGATGTCTATAGCTTTGGTGTCCTGCTTCTAGTCATGGTTTCTGGCCGGAGACCTCTGCAAGTGACTGCCTCACCAATGTCAGAATTCGAAAGGGCTAATTTGATTTCTTGGGCTAGGCAACTAGCTTATAATGGGAAGCTGTTGGAGCTTGTTGATGCTTCAATACATTCATTGGACAAAGATCAGGCATTGCTTTGCATAACAATTGCATTACTCTGCTTGCAGAGATCACCTACTAAACGGCCAACTATGAAAGAAATCGTAGGGATGCTTACTGGCGAGGCAGAAACACCTCACTTGCCATTCGAATTCTCACCTTCACCGCCTTCCAATTTTCCGTTCAAGTCCCGGAAGAAGGCTCGGTGAGGTCAGCTTATTTAATTTATGACATCATTTTTCTTATTGAATTAACTGTAGAGTGTGTGCAATTCTATAGTTGCTTTTGTTTTGTAGGCCAGTTCTAATTATCATGCTTGTAGAAAACTCAGATATTGTTGTCAAAATGGAAATGAATATACATATATTTTTATGAATTTTAGGCCTTCCTTAACTAGTTGCTTTCTTTGGCCCTACAGTTCTGGTTCCAGCAATTGACTTGTTATCGAGTGTTATAATTTTGCACTTGACTTTTGCTTCTTCAAGTTGTTGAATTTTAGGGAATCCCAGGATTATTATTAATGGTAAATGTAAAAATTGTATTCTCAGTCATGAGAGAACACCTTTTAGCTTTTACTTTGCAGATCCAAATGATGATCCCACCATAAAGCTCTGAATCAACCAATTTCCACTGAATTGAACTGCCCATATTGCTAAAGTGAGGATTTTTTTTTTTATTTTTATTTCTGGGTTTTGGGACCTTATTCTGTAGGAGGGACCCAGAATGTATATCCTTTTCTGTTGTCTGCTACCTTTTAAAAGTTGGCCTTTTTTAATATGAACATGAAACTCAGTCAAGAGGGGAACATATCTTGGCCCAGTTTATCTTTTTGCAAACTAGTATTAGGTTGTGAATTTATAATTGTAATTACAAATATAGAACTATATGCTTGCTTGCATATATTTGTACACATCTCCTCTGATAGAATAGAAATCAATTTTATCTAAATTTGGTGCAATCTTTGGAGTATCTTGTAATATGAATACCCCTATTATGATCAGCTCAGAATACTATTTTCTGAATCTGATGCTCCTCCTTTTCTGTTAAATAAGTGGGATTCTGCATATTAGTAACAACAAGGCATATGGGTGTATGTTTCGTTTTGTTCAGTAAATTTGCAAACTTGTAAACTAGTTTCAGTAAATTTACAGCTAGTTTTGTTACTTTGATGATCGGCCTGTGAACAATTAACATGTGGAGTTCCATTGATGATGAAAAAAACAGAACAAAAATTCCTATTAGACAGTTGGGTGTATGTGTCCTATGCAAGGTTCTATTCAGGGAAATATATTCCTTCTGGGCCCTTATTCATAATCCTGTAACATGATGGCATCTTTCCATAATAGCTGTGAATTTTGGACTGGTGCGATTTAGTAAAACTTATTTTTCAAGGTTGCTGTTGATGCAACTCTATCCAACCCGGTGCCTATCTGTTTTAACTCCTAAAATACGCCCTCTTCTTCTTGCCTTCCTGTGTCAATTATCCTACTGCAACTTTTCTTTGAATGAAATGAACAGATACAAATACAAATAATTTTTTTTTTAAATGAAATGTAAATTTTATTAATTAATAAAATAATCGAAATAAATCAATATAATTTCACTCATGACATAATCTCATGCGAAAAATAAAAAACTAAATTTTTTTATTGACAGAAGAGATTAATATTCAACATAATAGTATTACTTCTTTTTGAAAAACTCGTAATAGTTTGAATTCCCATGAATGCTCTATTAAAAACACTCTCACTAATAGTTGAAGATAGACATGGCAATGGGCCGAAAGTCCGGACCGGCCTGCCATTAAACCGAAACCGGTCGGTTGGCGGGCCGGTTCAAGTTCAATATTTTTCTGAACCGTAACTATTACGAACCGTGAACCGTTGTCGAACCGTTTAATTAACCGCCAGTTAATCGTTAAATTTTAAAAAACAAAAACGGGCGAACCGCCAGTTAACCAGCCTCGACTCGCCGGTTAACCGGCCCGCCACCGAACCACCGGTTAACCGCGGCTCGACCCGTGGCCACCTCTAGTTGAAGATATAAGATTCACCATTAATTTTTTTACCAAGAAAAAGAAAAAAAGAAGGCTAGGTTTCCGCATGTAAGTGTTAACAGATACAAATACTCTTATTTTATGGAAACTAGTATTATACCCGCGCGTTGCGCAATGAATATATATTGATGTCAGTAATAGAATGAAAATTATACTCTCAAAATTGCTCGAATTTTTTTCAATCTCGATTTACTACAACGTTAATCCATTTAGATTTTAATATAAAATAGAAGTCTTTATTTTAACTTTTTAAATAGAACTTGTAAATAGATCAACCAGATACTAATTTGAACTGGTCAACCAAAAAAATGGATCAAATCGTCAATGTGGTGGTTTAGTTAATGTTTTATAAAAAATTTCAATTGTAATAATCATAATTGAACCATAAATGTGCGGATAACTGTGAATAGTTACGGTTCACAATTTGACTTTTTAAAAAAAAAAATCATTTGAATTGGATGTGAAGTGAATGTTTGAAACACGTACTTAACTGAAACTCTAGCGAACCGTAAACCAAACATGAACCAACGATTAAAAAATTAACCTTGAACATCATGATCATTGTCTAATTCGGGGGTAATATTTTATGAACCTAGTTCATAAACAAAACTTGCCTAAACTGAACCGTAGTCAAATCTTATATCTCCAATTTCAAGGAAGAGCTCACTCTTATCTCAAAAGTGAGAACAGAAACTCTCGTTAAAAGGTGTACAACGAACACAAATTATAAAAACATCATATCTATCAAAAATGTCAGATCTGCTATATTTTCTAAAGAAATAAGTAAAATAACTATTGAAGAGGCTACTGTTGGCTAACGAAACTAACGACAGCCCAAACTTTGGATTTAGAAGAAAAAGAAATTGAGAAAAAAGAAAAATTCTCTTGACATCAACTCCACACCTTCTCTTTCTTTCGTATATATTTTCGAAAAATTAGTAGTAACCTTCATTTTGATGTTCTAATCCAATATTAATATTTGTTCCAATAATCTCTAATAATTTTTTTTTCACTCTAATTTTACAATAAAATTATCTGAGATATTATATAAATATAAGATATGAAAATTACTTTGAAAAATAAAAATTTAGTATCTTCTAAATAAGGTGAAAAAATTAGCAAGAATGAATAATTTAAGCAAAATGAATGAAACTAAATGAATTACAAAAAAATGCTATAAATTATTTTAAATTAGTCATATATTTTAGTAATTTCAATATGAAAATTACTAATGCAATTATAAGCACCATTTAATGATAATTTTAATGATAACTTATAGAATGAATGGTAATTACAAAAAATGGTAATTATATATATATATATATATATATATATATATATATATATATATATATTAATGCATTTTATTATCTTATGAATAATAAAAATTTTAATGTGAATTAAAGTTGATTTAATAATTTTCAATATAAGGATTTTTATTTAAATTTTCCTTTATTTGATAAAATTATATTTAAGGTAAACGTTTTGTAGATGACACTATTGACAAAAATTAATGTATACAATCAATTATTTTCAATAAATTCTAAAAAAATTAATTATTTTCAATAAATTATGATTGAACTTAAAGTATTAGGATAAGAAATCAAGACAATACTGCAAAATATTTGTTAACAAAAATTATTAATTATTATTAACCAAAAATTTGATCTTAAAATTGAATAAATCTAAATTAATACATTTTGTTGTTTTATGAATAATAAAAATATTTAAATGTGATATAAAGTTGTTTTAATGATTTCTACATAAGAATTCTCATTTAGATTTTTTTTTTATTTGATAAGATTATATTTAAAATATATTGACCAAAATAAATACATATAATCAATTATTTTCAATAAATTCTAAAAAAAATCAATTATTGTCAATAAATTATAATTATTTTATTTAAAATAATAAATCATAATTTATTTATTTATTTTTACAAATGTTGTATAGAATTTTAATAAATATATTTGAAAAAAAAATTCAATAAGAAATCAAGCAAACATAGAAAAGATTTAAAAACAGAAATTATTAGTTATTGCTGACCAAAATTTTAGTCTTAAAATTAAATGTTTAATTCAAAATCATTAAAAAAAGATTTGGACTTTAAATTTAATGTTTAATTTAAAATCATTAAAATAAATTCTCTTTTAAAGTAGAAATTCAAATTCAAATTTGATTGTGTTAAATTAAGTGAAAATATAAATTTAAATTTGATATAGTTAAATTAAATGATAGAACTAACTTATTGATTAAATTGTATAAATTAGGCACTAATATAATAAAATTTCCATATGTTTTACAATTATGACAAAATTAAGGCTAGTTAAGATATTTTAAAGATTTTAGATGTAGGTGATTTAAATGCAGATAATTTAATTAATTTATTACTGTAGAACATGATTTTAGGTAATTAATTACTAAAATCAAATTATTGACTTTATTTGTACTTACGAAATTATTGTCTAAAAATTAGTAATTAAATCTTTTAAAAAATATTCATTAAATTACATAAATTAATGCACTAATATAATATAATTTTCATATATTTTACAATTATACTAAAATTAAGGCTAACTAAGATATTTTAAAGATTTTAGAGGTAGGTGATTTAAAAGTATTTCAATCAATTTATTATTGTAGGCCATGAATTTAGATAATTAATTAGTAAAATCAAATTATTGCATTTATTTGTACTTACCAAATTAATTCGTACAAATTAGTAATTAAATCTTTTTATTAAAAAAATTATTCCTTAAATTACATAAATTAAGGCATTAAAATAATAGACTTTGTATATATTTTAAAATTATGCTAAAATTAAGACAAATTAAGATATTTTAAAGGTTTTAGACATAAGTGATTTAATCTAGGTAAATTAATAGAGCATGATTTTAAGTAATTAATTAGTAAAATCAAATTATTGGCTTTATTAGTACTTACCAGTTTAAAAATTAGTAATTAAATTATTTTAAGAAAATTATTCATTAAATTACATAAATGAAGGCACAAATATAATAGACTTTTCATATATTTTACAATTATACTAAAATTAAGGCTGATTAAAATATTTCATAGATTTTAATTATAGGTGATTTAAATGTATGTAATTTTATCAATTTATTATTGTAAGACATGATTTCAGATAATTATTTAGTAAAATCAAATTATTAGCTCTATTTGTACTTACCAAATTAATTCATAAAAATTAGTAATTAAATCCTTTTAAAAAATTATTAATTAAATTACATAAATCAAGACACTAATATAATAGATTTTTCATATATTTTACAATTATGCTAAAATCAAGGTCAATTTAGATATTTTAGAGATTTTAAATATAGGTGATTTAAATGTAGATAATTTAAGTAATTAATTATTATAGGCCATGAACGTGGATAATTAATTAGTAAAATCAAATAATTGCATTTATTTTTACTTACCTAATTAATGCTAAAAAAGTATTAATTAAATCCTCCTAAACAAAGTATTCATTAAATTACATAAATTAAAACACTAATATAATAGACTTTCTATATGTTTTACAATTATACTGAAATTAAGGTCAATTAAGATATTTAAGTAATTTAAAATAAAACAAAAAGGGAAAAATTATATAATATTGTAAAATTATAAATTAAAATACTCAGCACATCTATCGCTTATACTAATTATTATTATTATTTAAATTATTATTTTAATAAAGTTTATATAATATCATAAAATTCTAAAATAAGTTATAAAAAAAATAAATGAACAAATGAAAGAATTATTAAATTTAGAAAAGAAGTAGTATTTTGTAGTAAACTATTCTTAAATCAAGTATAGTATCAATTCACTAAATAAATTTTCTATTTCCTTAATAGTACATTTTTTGTTTGCTTGTGAAACTTCAATTCCTTAATGTTAGCCAGAAATGTATCAAACTGCTCATAAGACAGACGGCTCCTGAATTGAACAGAAAGAAGGGACAACCATAAATGGTTGGGTGAGACGTAAGCAAAACGGGAAAATTTAAGAACTGTATACAAATATTAAGATCATTCAGTGTAGTAGAACATTTAATTGAGAAGTCTTTTACAATTCAAACGTTACAAAGGTTGCAAATTTTACCTCACTTGTCGGAAGAATTCTTTCCCATCCATGCGAGTTCACCCTGAAACATACAAAAAATTTGCGTCAATTATTTGATCGAATATTGATCTATTCTAAGAAAAAAAGAAATAATTGAAAAAAATTTAAATACATGAAAATAAATTATAAATTAATACATAAAAAATAAAATGTAGCAATTATGATAAAAATGATATATGACTATTTAATAGGCACTTAAACACTTAGAATTATCATATCATTGTCATTTACTTTTTTTTAAAAAAATTATAAAAAAAAACAATCCATAAAAATAAAAGTACATAAAATAACTTTTCATATCAAATTTCACACCTACAAAACTTTTATATTAGACATTTGAGGTTGTTTGCTACTATCTCCTATTTATAGGCTACTTATAATCAAAATTCTATTATTTTTTCTAAATTATATGCTTAATTATAGGGATATTTTATGTAATAATTTTGGGACATTATTATAATAATTAATAGATAATTGTAATAAATATATTATTTTAGGACATAATGTAAGACAATATTAATTGTGAAATATTTAGAGAGATTATTATTATTTATAACTTTCCATATTAAATTTCTTTTTTTAAATTTGAATTTTTTAAAAGTTATTAAAATGTGAAGAAATGAGTATTAGAGAAAATGATAATAAATATTTGAAATATTAAGGAACATTTAATATAATGCATAGTTTATTTAAAAATATCAATTTAGAATTAGTTTTTCTAATTTAATTCAAAATCTTGTTATATTATATTATTATTATTATTATTATTATTATTATTATTATTATTATTATTATTATTATTATTATTTATAACTTTCCATTTTAAATTTCTTTTTTTAAATTGGAATTTTTTGAAAGTTATTAAAATGAGAGGAATTGAGTATTAGAGAAAATGGTAAAAAATATTTTTTATTTGTAATTTATGATTTATTATTATTATTATTATTATTATTATTATTATTATTATTATTATTATTTATAACTTTCTATATTGAAATAGTTTAAAATTAGGTACCACATACTTTTTATGAACTTTCCATAATAATAATAATAATAATAATAATAATAATATTATTATTATTATTATTATTATTATTATTATTATTATTATTATTATTATTATTATTATTATTATTATTTATAACTTTCCATTTTAAATGTTTTTCTTTAAATTGGAAATGAATGTTATA